>VSWD01000013.1:23045040-23074570 GCA_033119305.1 Pinctada imbricata
CAAGGGCGTAGGAGAAGGGGGGGGCTGCAGCGGGGGGCACATGCCCCCCCCCCCCCCCCCCCCCCCCACTTTGAGAAATTTGAAATTGCACCAGAAATTTTAAAATTTGTACATACAGAACTATCCATATCATTTTTTAATCTCGTCCTATCCCCCCCCCTTTTTTTTTTTTGCTTGTTAGAAAATTTGGGATGTTGTGCCCCTCCACTTTTTCAGGCAGAGCTACGCCACTGACATAGCATAGCAGTTTGAGATTTCCTTGTCTCACACCCCACGTGTTTCCTATTATGACGTCATAGAACGTCATGCCATCATTAGATTTGTGTAGGTTTTGGTATCGATTCTAGTTTTAACCAGAAGTCTCTGACGAGACTGTAGCTCTCCTGGTTGTTTTTTCTTTAAAACATCAATTTCCTTTCTTAAAGACCATAGGAAGCAGGTGCTCAAACAAATTATAAGTAGCACGACAAAACAACATATCCATTAGACTGCAACTATAAAATCACTCACATATTATAATATCCGAGATATAGTATTTCAAAAAAGAAAGCCACATCAATTTTAAAAGATGCTAGGGGCCAGAGGCTTCTAGCTCAAATGAACTATCAATGACACAACTAGACCAGAGATCCATCATATTGCAAAAAGAATTAAGTCTCCATCACATGGAGTTATTTAGGAGAAAATGACCACACCCATTTTCTAAGACCCTGGGGGTCAGGGGCTCAAACAAAATATCAGGTGCAACTCTAGACCACAGACCCATCATATTGCAAAAAGAATTAAGTCTCCATCATTTATAGTGTCAGAGGAGTTGCAAGCACAAGATTTCATAGAATGATAAAGGAAAAAATGACCACACCCATTTTCTAAGACCCTGGGAGACAGGGGCTCAAACAAAATATAAGGTGCACAATAAGACCACAGACCCATCATATTGCAAAAAGAATTAAGTCTCTATCATTTATAGTGTCAGAGGAGTTGCGAGCACAAGATTACATAGAGTTATATAGGAGAAAATGACCACACCCATTTCTAAGACCCTGGGGGTCTGGGACTCAAACAAAATATCAGGTGCACAACTAGACCACAGACCCATCATATTGCAAAAAGAATTAAGTCTCTATCATTTATAGTGTCAGAGGAGTTGCAAGCACAAGATTACATAGAGTTATTTAGGAGAAAATAACCACACCCATTTCTAAGACCCTGGGGGTAAGGGGCTCAAACAAAATATCAGGTGCAACACTAGACCACAGACCCATCATATTGCAAAAAGAATTAAGTCTCCATCATTTATAATGTCAGAGGAGTTTGGAGCACAAGATTAAATAGAGTTATATAGAAGAAAATGACCACACCCATTTTCTAATACCCTGGGGGTTAGGGGCTCAAACAAAATATCAGGTGCACAAAAAGACCACAGACCCATCATATTTCAAAAAGAATTAAGTCTCCATCATTTATAGTGTCAGAGGAGTTGCAAGCACAAGATTACATAGAATGATAAAGGAAAAAAATGACCACACCCGTTTTCTAAGACCCTGGGGGACAGGGCTCAAACAAAATTTAAGGTGCACAATAAGACCACAGACCCATCATATTGCAAAAAGAATTAAGTCTCCATCATTTATAGTGTCAGAGGAGTTTGGAGCACAAGATTAAATAGAGTTATATAGAAGAAAATGACCACACCCATTTTCTAATACCCTGGGGGTTAGGGGCTCAAACAAAATATCAGGTGCACAAAAAGACCACAGACCCATCATATTTCAAAAAGAATTAAGTCTCCATCATTTATAGTGTCAGAGGAGTTGCAAGCACAAGATTACATAGAATGATAAAGGAAAAAAATGACCACACCCGTTTTCTAAGACCCTGGGGGACAGGGCTCAAACAAAATTTAAGGTGCACAATAAGACCACAGACCCATCATATTGCAAAAAGAATTAAGTCTCTATCATTTATAGTGTCAGAGGAGTTGCGAGCACAAGATTACATAGAGTTATATAGGAGAAAATGACCACACCCATTTCTAAGACCCTGGGGGTCAGGGACTCAAACAAAATATCAGGTGCACAATAAGACCACAGACCCATCATATTGCAAAAAGAATTAAGTCTCCATCATTTATAGTGTCAGAGGAGTTGCAAGCACAATATTACATAGTTATTTAGGAGAAAATAACCACACCCATTTCTAAGACCCTGGGGGTAAGGGGCTCAAACAAAATATCAGGTGCATCTCTAGACCACAGACCCATCATATTGCAAAAAGAATTAAGTCTCCATCATTTATAGTGTCAGAGGAGTTGCGAGCACAAGATTAAATAGAGTTATATAGAAGAAAATGACCACACCCATTTTCTAAGACCCTGGGCGTCAGGGACTCAAACAAAATATCAGGTGCACAAAAAGACCACAGACCCATCATATTTCAAAAAGAATTAAGTCTCCATCATTCATAGTGTCAGAGGAGTTGCAAGCACAAGATTACATAGAGTTATATAGGAGAAAATGACCACACCCATTTCTAAGACCCTGGGGGTCAGGGACTCAAACAAAATATCAGGTGCACAACTAGACCACAGACCCATCATATTGCAAAAAGAATTAAGTCTCTATCATTTATAGTGTCAGAGGAGTTGCGAGCACAATATTACATAGAGTTATATAGGAGAAAATGACCACACCCATTTTCTAAGACCCTGGGGGTCAGGAGCTCAAACAAAATATCAGGTGCACAACTAGACCACAGACTTATCATATTGCAAAAAGAATTAAGTCTCCATCATTTATAGTGTCAGAGGAGTTGCGAGCACAAGATTACATAGATTTTCATAACCACGCCCATTTTCTAAGACCCTGGGGGTCAAGGGCTGAAACTAAATGTCAGGTGCACAACTAGACCACATACCAAGTAGGATGCAAAAAGAATTAACTTTCTATCACCTATGGTTTGAGAGGAGTTGCAAGCACAAGAATTGTTTACGGACGGACGGACGGACAGACGGACGGACGCCGGACGACGGGGTATCGCATAAGCTCGACTGGTCTGAGACCAGTAGAGCTAAAAATCATTATAGTGATGATAAAATGAGGCGAGTGAGAAAAATAATCAATAACGATGTTAGGACAGACAGGGTAATCTCATCCTTGTGCAAAAGATTCTCTACATCCACAACTTGGCTAGCCACATTGTCAATTGCAAATCATTTACACTAGAATGAGATTCCTCTTTCTTCTCCAGTTTGCTCGTACCCTGTGAGACAGCCTATCTGAGACACATAAGTTGTCTCACAGGCTCCAATTGATCAATGATAAGAGAGAATCTTATTGTGACGTCACAGTAACATCGTCAGAAAACATGGCGTTAGATGACATGACACGTTGTTTGAATTCCCTTTTTTGTTCTGTTTAATGGAAGAAGAAATAGATTCCATCACTTTCTACTGAGTGAGACATAAAATTTACACTCGTGACGGAAATTTTTCATCTTTTCCATCACTCGTGTAAATTTCTATGTCTCACTCAGTAGATCGTGATAGAACCTATTAGTCTCAATTGCAACATCGTGGTAGATTCTACTATTCTAAATCAATACTACTGGCTGCTACAATAGATTCTGAAGATTCACATTGAAGGCAGTGTGGAGAAGTATCTCTGATCAAAGGACAGCAAACATCCTAAGGCAAAGGGGAAAGTGTTGTAAAACTATCCGTTATAAGACACAATGGGATCTATATCTAATCCAGCTATCATGCAACTTATACATGTAATCAAAATATTTCAATCTTACATATTCCTAACTCTTACAGTAAGTTCAGGACACTTTCTCTGTTTAAGGAGATTTTACCCCAGAGAAGGATGGGGAGGTGTGTGGGTTTTTTTTTTTTGGGGGGGGGGGGGGGGGGGGGAGGTTATGATATTTTACTGAAATTGAACTGTTCAAGAACAGATACATGTACATGTATGTGGCCTATTGCATGTTTTATCCTAGTCATTTGACCTTCACCTTGCAGGTGACCTTGACCCTCATCGGGTATTGAGTCTCATCATGCTTGACCTTCACTGCAAGAACAATGTGTATCAATAAAAACAAATGGACAGTCAGAGTGATTTCCCTGACATGGTCGCCATAGCACTTTCTATAGATATAATTTAGACAGTACAATGCATGTATTTTACATATTGTTTTTTTTATTTTCGTGCATAAACATCGACAGTAGGGCTGGGACGATACTCCGATTCATCGATGCATCGCGATATTTTTTTTCGCGATCCAAGTATCGATACACGCCGACGATACCTAAGTTCAGATTTACAAAGAAATTGTGCTTGAACTTCCCGTATTTTCAAGTACTCAAGTTTAAATCCAACTTTTCTCAGTTTACATATAGATAAATACTTGCCATTGTCCCGCATTTTCGAGCGAAAAAAATCTGTTCCGGCCGGGACACGAAAAATCCCGATTTTTGGACGTTCCATAAAAAAAATTCAGCGTAATATTGATTACTAGTTGCTCCATCTTTTCATAAACTTTAACTATTTTATAACATTCATCTACGCTATATACCCATGTACAGTAATCAGCCGGTAATCGATCTATGTTTTGATAGTAAAAAACTAATACTAATAGCTAATAGGTCGATAAAAGGTCGGTTGTCTCACAAACAATAGTCAATTAACGTCGCTAAATACATGCATATAGGCCTTCTTTTTCTCACAAAATAATTCGATCATTGAAATTAATAAAGCATTAACGATAGTTATACGTTGTTCGAGTGATACCATTTATGTATAAGCCAAGATATAAATTCATTCTTATGAGAAGAAACAACGTGAAGTAAAAAAATGTAAACAAGATAATAAAAAAAAAAAAGAAAGAAAATACGGCAACCATGGATGGCTCTTATTTCAAGTTATTATAATACTCTCTTTATTATTATCACGTCAAAAAAAACCCCTCAATACTAATCAAAGTACGTTAGCTTACTGTCGTTTTTTTTAAAATACCCGAGTCGTTAAGGTATCGATTGTGTATTTGGTTTAAACTCCCTTGTTATTGTTCGTCAACGTCAACTCGGGTAACGGCACAGGTGTTAAATACTTGTGAATATAAAACGTGAACAATGGAGAAAAAATTCAAAAGGAAGGACAAGTTCCCTGATCAGGGGTCCGCTCACCAGTTTCTCTTACCCGGTCATGCGGCACAGAAATATTGCGCAATCATACATAATTTGACGTCATCTCATTTTATTTCTATATATTTCACATTTTTATACTACATATCAATCTGTTCGTTATATCTACAGCTTTTATATGATACTAGTCTCAAGGTCATGTTAAGATTGCTATACATAATAAATATCATACAATTTTGCTGAAAAAGGTTCAGAAAATTGGCCTAAAATTCATGGTTTTTGCCATTTTTCTGTGTATTGTTTCTGGTCTCCTGGAAAAATTTCAGAAATAATGCTTATATTTCCTTAAAGCTATTATCTTATACCCCATTCTAGCCAAATTTTAAAAATTTCCAACACATGTAACTCAAAAAATGTGTAAAAACCCAAAAACTTCATATTTTCCCTTGTGGAGTCTTGTCAAACAGGGAAAATCCGGTACGCCTTTTAAAATATCTATATTTAGACTAAATAAGTCATGTGACCTAAAATTTTTATTGCTCTTACACAAGGCAGGCATACTCTACAATATGCATCTTACCATTATAGACTATCTTCATAATGGTCTTCTCAACCCACCTTTCAAAACCACTCAATTTCCCCTATTTCAGCTTTTTCACCCTGGACATTTTGGGTTTACTCTAAAAAGCGGTGAGCGGACCCTGAAGCGCCACTTTTAGAAATGCATCCGAGCAGGATCCGTCTACGTATACGGCGCGTGCTCATAAGATTTATTTTTTTCTCTGACGTTCTTGTGTTTGCAGAGATCAATGATCTAGTGCAATTTTGGATTGCAATATCTGAAGTTCAACCTCCTAATGGAAAGTTACCTCAAATATAATTATGAAAGTTAGTTTAGGATGTGTTGTGTGCGACTTACTCAGATGCTGATACTTAGTGAGATAAATTTCATTATTTTCAAAAAAAAATCAGACAAATTGAAGATGAAATATGAGAAATAAATTCATACCACATGGTCCTTTGTTTTGAAAAATTTACATTTCTCATTGATTTGACTGCATTGCTCCTTCAAAAGTGAAGGAAATGCCAACCCCCCCCCCCCCCCAACTTGTAATCATAATGAAAAGGCCTTATTATAGTGATGGAAAGGTGTCCCTTTTTATGTCCCTCATTGGTGTTAAAAGAAAGGAGGGGATCTCCAACAACACCTAGTTGCAGCATCAACAGCAACCTCCCAAAACACCCACTGTAAAACACAAAAATGACACGCACAGAAAGAGACGCAGTAGTACAATGAACGTCAAATCACAGAAAAACATAAAACACAAATGACTAATGATGATATTTGCCCCTCTTTTTGATGATTTGTCCCTCTTTGCAATGACAAAACTCAGAAAAATTATGGCAAGTATGTAGATATAAACATGACAAAATGATAAGAAACAATTGATTTTTAGTACGAATTTTCCATGACTTCTTATTGTTATTTTAAATGATTTTGTTTTTCATCTCTTCTAGTCAAATAACAAACCATTTATTAATTTTTCTCATCTTTATTCTAGACAGAAATCTAAGTGTTGAATTAATATAACATGTTGAATAAAAAAAGCTACTTATATGATGAATATAAATACTAACAAATAGCTTTTTGAGAAGATTTTATTAATTAACCTAGTATCGCGATATGTATCGTATCGGATATCAGGTATCGTGATACGTATCGGATCGGCTGGGTGCAGTATCGTCCCAGCCCTAATCGACAGCGGGTGCGGCTAGCCAACAGGGGATGCTTACTCCTCCCGGGCACCTTGTCCCATCTTTAGCTTGCTAGGGGTCCGTCGATGCTCAATTTGGTGCTCTATTGTGAGTGCTGTTGAGATTATTGTCAGGATCTTCTTTAACTCTTATATATGTAGCTCTTGCATTGCAGGCGATATAAGATGAGGTGAATTATTCACTACTGAATAGTCCATTTGCTGGTGAAGAGCTGAGATTGTTCTAAACCTTGATTTTATACACAAAGACACTGGACAACATACATGTATCTTTTGACACATTTTTTCATTGTGACGTCATAATTTATCGCACTGTCTTGATGCATTGTAATGTTTTCTACTGTGACCTCTGTCTGACTAGATTACTGGCAAATCAGCTATTAGGACTGGAAACCAAAGTATTAAACTGAATTTTGATCAGGAAAGGATTAAAACTGCAGCTGAATACCTTAAGCATGTTAAGTATTTTAAAAGTACATGTACATATAAAGTTAACTTACCATTGCCTGCGCTCTATTCTGGTCAAGGCGAGTTAAAGCTGAAAAGTTCTCTCTTGGAATGGATGGGGCATACTTGGCACAGATGCAAGCATTTGTATTGGCTGGGTTTCCAACTACTACCACCTACAATAAAACAAGTAAAAATGATAAATGCTCTCTAAATTGAAGCAATGTGAAAAAAAAGATACGAATATACAGGAAATAAAGTGTGTGCGTGCTTTTTTTTTTTTTATTAAAAAAAAAGCCCTCAGACTTGTAAACAATACACAGACAGGGACATTTTTTTAGTATACAAAATGTATACACAAGAGCACAGAAGAGTATACATGTATGTCAGATGACCCATGGTCCTAGTGAGGCTCGAACCGGCAATCTTACGGTCACTGGCCCAACGCCCTATCACAGTGAGTCACTAGACCATGGCGCAGTGTTTTCTTTGTTGTTTATATGTTTTTTAAAATAAAATGAGCCCTGTTTTGATTTAATCAATTCTTTGAGATACGTGTACTGTAAGTAGTATTATTTGGCTTTCTGTGCAATTTATTAACATTGTCATTATTCAGTAATTTCAGTTGCTCAAACATTATATCATAATGACATTTTCAGACTTTTGAATAAAATTTTGAAAGCAAAATTGATTTAGGAAAATGAAAATCATGAGGAATCTCAATGCTATTAAATATTGCAATACATCGCAATATTTTTCCAAATATCGCACTATATATTGAACTGCAATACTCAGCCCTAGATGTGTATGTATGTACATGTATGTGTATAACCCCCATCCTCATCCTTAAATCACTTATATCACAGCTAAGCTGTTCCATTCATACAATACCCTTGCAGAAAGGAGTGAACAATTTATTAGCTAGTATACATTTACTGCTAGTCAACTTACCTTGACTGTCTTCTTGGCAACTTTGTCGAGAGCTTGGCCCTGAACTTTGAAGATCTTGACATTAGCAGCCAACAAGTCTTTTCTCTCCATTCCCTCACGTCGTGGCATGGCACCAACCAACATGGCTACGTCACAGTCCTTAAACCCCACCTCTGGATCATCAGTTGCTACCACCTCTTTAAGTAAGTAAATCAAACTTCATAACATTGCTGGGAATATTTCTTAATATTGCAGGGAATATTTCTTAATAACACATTTACAATAATCTTATCTCCAAACTGGACATTCCAGAGAGATCTCGGGGCGAGTTAGTCAATAAAAAAAAATATCAGAATGAAAATGGCAATAAAATTCTTCATTTCTCCAAGTAGCATTCAAGATTTGGTCGCTAAAAGGCAACCTTACTTAAATTTTGGTCGCCATTTCCAAATTTAAGTCGCCATGAGCAAAATTTTGGTCACCATTGGTGGAATTTTCACTTGCCAATAATTAAAACTCTTATTTTTCTCATAAAGAATGAAAACATATAGAGAGAAACACTAATCACAACAGTGTCACGAATAAATTTGTGCTTCTTACTATTTTGATGAATAGTTACACTTTCTTTCTTAAAAGATGTGCATCCTGTGGATACGAAGTAATATCCCCCTGCCATAGAAGGACAAGACTCGAAGACTGCACTGCACAAAACATTTGTCCATCTCGGACCCTTAACCACGAAAATTCTTTTAGCTACTTCACAGCAACCGACGATCGCTTTTTGGTCTTCGAGGGAAGCTTTTTTTGGTGAAGCCTCTGGGCTTTCATTAACACTTCCCGAGCTCCCCTCATCACTTGGCGAAGTTGCTTGTCCCTCTCGCGGTCTTTTTGTACCCCCCCCCCCTGAGAAGCCGAAATCAGCCAGCCTTCGCTTCAAAGTCAGATCAGCTGATTGGCTCAGGATGTATCGGACACGTGATTGTAGACAGAAATGGTAAAAGTACGAGAACTCCCAAAAAAGAAGCGGGACCAAACTTCTGAACAAATTAAAACAGACATAGCGGCCAATTTTTCTTTTGGTCGCGATTTTGCGAGTTTCTTCAAATTCGAGTCGCAAAATTATCTTTTAAGTCGCATATGCGACCACTTTAGTCGCAACTTGGAGCACTGTAATCTTTGAGTCGTGGAAATTTTCGTGGTTCTGTCAGTAAACAGCAAACAAACTAAATTTTACTTTAGGCCTTACATAATTCATACCTCTAAGTAGTGATAAAGCACAGTCTTGAAGTTCCATCTTCACTCCCTCAAGTACTCCCATCATTGGTGCGATGTCCAGCATCAGGAGGTTTACCGGCTAGCAATAAAAAACAATGGTCAAAATTAGCAAGTACAACATTAATGTATGTATGGGTTTGAAGACTTCAGTGCAATATATGTCATTCAGACAATGTTAGGGAGCAACCATTTGATTTAAAGGTGGGTGGGTGCGTGGGTGCGTGGGGTGCGTGGGGTGAGGCCAGGAAGACTTAGCAAAAATCTTTTTTTAAATTTTGAAAAAAAATTATTCTGGCAAAAAAAAAAAACCTTTTTGATAAGATTTACATGTTAGACATGTTAGATGGAGTAGCTTCTTTTAACTTTTTATCCCCATGTTGATGATTCACATAAAGTGATAATCTGAAGCTCATGGGATACTAGTATAGTACCATCATTCTCACACCATTGATCTTTGGTAAATCTCTAAATACAGATTATGTGTTTCCCATTCTCTTAAATATATACATAGAAACAGTACACCAACCTGGTCTTTGCCAAATACATCTCCCTTGGCAACAGAATATAACAAAGAATAGGCTATCTGTCCCGCAGCACCGGTGACACACACTCGTATTGGTTCTTTACTCTGGAAAAATTTACACACGTATAAATACATGTATAATAAAGTTACATGTGATATAAATATTTTAAAAAGTTTTCGACATTAATTTGAAAATTTTAAACAATTACGGTGTCGGGTAAGTACATGTGTTCTAGGATTCCATTACCCGTGACCAAAGGTAAGTGAAAATTGAGGTTGGGTAACTAGAAAACGGAATGCTACTTACCCATTCATGAATATTTTGAAGCAGTGCCTTTTACATTCGCCTCAAAGTACATGATAATATTTTAATATTTTTGCGGTGCGTCCTTTCAGTGTGACAATATTTCTGGACATGAAAAATTATTTGGTGATACATGTAGCTAAGATGCACAGTAGAATATTAGCATCTCCTCATCTGACTGAAATTTTTGTTGGGGTAAGTGAGTGACCTCCCTGGGTAAGCATATTTTTGGTAGGCACTTACCCATTGGCATTTGTGAATGTTTTTTAATAAATATATCCGTTCTTCTGTTCGAACACCACCTGAAAGACCTCTATTTGGTCAGTTGGCTGCATTGATCTTTTTCTTATATATATTATGGGGAACTCTTTCATCACCTGCCCATTGCACAGTACATGTATTTACGCCCTTTGGGGTGCCTCATAGCCCCTTTTATTATCTATAGGGGCGGAGTATTATCCCATTTCATGCCCACCCTCCACATGTGTATGTAGTATATGCATGTATGCAGGGGATTATTATGATTATGTACTACCTCACTGTAGCATATCGTGTGAAATGCAAATAATCTCTAGCCTGGGAATTCCCTTCGATAAACAAGGTAAAATTTCTACTGTCTAGATATACTTTGTATGAAACTATTTCATGTCTATCATATGACTATTAATATGAGTATCATTATCATTTTTATATGGTAATAATCATTTTTATAAATGGTAATCTTTTCTGGTCAAGAATAGAGGTGTATTCAGAGAACACTTCAAACAATTTTTTTTTTCATATTTTGTATACATGTTATGATGATATGGTGCACGTAAATAAACACAATTTTCTGTTGAAGTGTTTTATAAATATTCTTGCAGGGATTTTTTAGGGGTTCTCCAGGGCCGAAATTCGGCCCCATTCCCAATGCTGAAAAACAGGTATTTTTCCCAATTTCTGAGCTTAAAATTCCCAATTTGGAAAAAAAAAATTAAATTCCAATAAAAAAGTATAAAAACCCTTTGGAATTACTGAAAATACATTTATAACTTATCTGATTTACAATGTACACTATCTGAAATGTAATATTTTTGGTACTACAGGTGTCTACATGTGTTTATTCGTCTTCATTAGAGGCAAATTTTTGCTTGTTTTCTCAATTTATTTGTATAATATTTTTCCCAATTTCTACCAAATGTCGCTATTTTTCCCAATATTGAAGGCCCAGGCCCCTGGAATCAAAGGGTAAAAAAAACCCTGTCTTGATCAGAATTACCATCATATAAATGATAATGATACTCGTATGATAGGCCTAAAATGAATTCTTATAAAGTAGATTTAGACAGTATTTACCTTTTTTGATCGAAGGGGATTCCCAGGCTAGAGATTATTTGCCTGCCACGTGATATGCTACCGTACACTTGGAATGGTCAGAATTTCTAGCGGCTTTTATAAGGTGCCATCACACTTGGTTACCTTTGCCGCAGCATGAACGTGGGTACCCAACAGGGCCCTACATAGTCCCCCGGTCAGGATACTAAGGTGGCACGAACAAATTGATATGACTTTAAACACTCATATAACACGTACCACTATCAAATTTACCGTATCCTCGAAATTCCGAATGTAAGGGGTTTCCCGCGCTTCAGCAGGGGGCCCCGAGGGGTCCCTGTAAATATCTTTGGTGTACTGTCCCATAGCTGTCAACTGATCCGATTTCCGCGGGTCAGTCCCGCTTTTTTACCCTTTGACCCGATTATATTTTATCACCCGCGTTTTTCGTTGCTGACCCAGGAATCACGGGACTTTAAATTTCCAGCTGTGACTTTCAATTAAAACATCTGCATTACAGGTAAATTGGGTTGTTTGTTAGTGATATGGGAAGTAATTAGCCACCTTCATGTTGTTTTAACGATCTGGGCTTGGATTATTAATTGGGAATGTCCATGGAAAGACGATCATAAACACGGAGATTTATGCAGACGGAAAGGGACATGTCATATAATTTTATAGTGTTTAAAAAATTGAAGCAGTGAAATGTAGAGTTTATTTCACACAAATCTTTATCATGGCATAGCAATGACTAAATAAAAACATATCTAGCCTAGCAAATTCAACTATGAACCTTTATGTCTTCATTAATAAGTCCTTGAATTTTACATATATGTGCTACATTATCATGATTATGCAGTATTACAATTTAAATAAATGCTTTACATGTCTTACAATAAAATGAGCTTTATTGACCTGTATTTTTTTTGGGGGGGGTTAAATTTTATTCATAATGACACGAGCAAAAGGTCGCGATTTTGTTTCGCGCGCTATGGCCCTCTTTTTCATTTCCCAAAGAGGGTCATTGACCCTCTTTTGTCTGAAAAAAGTTGACAGGTATGGTACTGTCCACTTGACTAAAGTAGATGCAAGAGAGGCATCGAACAGAAAGATTTATTTTTATCAATGTGTACTAATATCAAGTGACTCTTCCTGTTGATAGCAAAAAAATAGTTCCTTTGAAACGGTCAAGGTAAGTTCATTTTCATGGAAATTTACAGACCGGAAGTTACATTTTAGCTGCACAGAAACCATCTGCCTCGTGTCATAAATTAATTTTTTTGAGTTTGTTCTTATTTTTTGATGACGATGAAAAAAATCATGAGTGACCTTGACACATCAATGGATCTTGTCTATTTTTTTCATCAGGTGTCAGAAAGGGGAACAATGGTGTCAACTGCTTTAAATACTAATGCTGGCAGGAAACAGACCTTTTTAAGGCTAAATCTGTGTAATAAAATGTTGAGAATTTTTATTTCAGTGGAAATTATCCAATTTTATCTTGCAATAGTCCAATCTCTTCATTTTATTGGAGAATTCAAGCGTATGATTATCAATTTTTTTGAGAGAAGACGAAAAACGTATGAGTTGTCTCTCTTTGCGGGAGACCGTTTTTAACTGGTAAATTTGATAGTGCGCACTTGGAATTAAACCCCAGTCGTCTGATAGAAAGTCAAGTTACGCCCTATCCACACAGCCATCTCTACCCGGTTCCTGTTCCTCTAATCCTTGAACTCTGTAAATTGCTAACTGTAATAAGTAAATTTTAACAGTGTTCAAGGTAGAGATGGCCGAGTGGATAAGGCGTTCAACTCTCACGCAGACGACCGGGGTTCGAATCCCGGTGTGGTCATATAGAGTTGAAAGTCATATCCATTCGTTCGTCCCTACCGAGTCTCCTGACCGGGGGACTATAAAGGGTTGGGTACCCACGTTCATGCTGCAGCAAGGGTATCCAGGTGTGGTGGCACCTTATAAAAGCCGTTGGAAATACGGACCATCCAAGCAGTACATATTTATACAACCCTCCTGCATACATGCATACACCACATACACAAGTGGAGGGTGGGCATCAAAATGGGGTAGTACTCCGCCCCTTAAATAATAGAAGGGGCTATGAGGCACCCCAGAGGGGAACGACCTGGCTAGAGTACTCTGTAACGGGCAGTTGGCGAATGAGTTCCCCGCAATCATACCTGTCAACTGACCCGATTTCGGCGGGTCAGTCCCGCTTTTTTACCCTTTGACCCGATTATTTTTTATCACCCGCGCGGGTCATGCCTTTCACCCGATTTTTTCGTTGCTGACCCGGGAATCACCCGATTACGATTTGGTTCCGTCTATTACTTGGGACTTTAAATTTCCAGCTGTGACTTTTCATTAAAACACCTGCAGTTACAGGTAAATTGGGTTGTTTGTTTAGTGATATGGGAAGTAATTAGCCACTTTCATGTTGTTTTAACAATCTGGGCTTGGATTATTATGGAAATGTCAATGGGAAGACGATCGTAAACACGGAGATTTATGCAGACGAAAAGGAACCAATGTTTTTATAGTGTTTACAACAATTGAAGCAGTGAAATGTAGAGTTCATTTCACATAAAATTTTCATCATGGTATAGCAATAACTAAATAAAATATATTATCTAGCTAACAAATTCAACTATGAACCTTCAGGCCTTGATTAATGAAGTCCTAAAATTTTACACATGTACTACAATATCATGATTATGTAGTATTTCAATTTAAATAAATATATATATGCTTTACATGTCTTACAGTAAAATGAACTTTATTGACCTGACATGTATTTTTTTTGGGGGGGGGTTAAAATTTATTCATAATGACACAAGCAAAAGGTCGCGATTTTGGTTCGCGCGCTATGACCCTCTTTTTCATTTCCCAAAGAGGGTCTGAAAAAATTTGACAGGTATGCCCGCAATATAACATCAATACAGCAAACTGACCCAATAGAGGATTGCTAGGTGCCCAAACAGAAAGAAGAAAGAAGGAATTTACTGAGTTGGCATAACAGGTACTTGTTTAAAGTGAGTGCAATGCACCCCCCCCCCTATTTGGGGCACGAGAATGGGGGAGAATCACTATATAAGTGTCTGTGGTTGGTATGCCTCCTCCCCTTCCCTTATGCACACAACCGTTAGATGAAGTGGAAAGACTATTCGACTTTGCCCAAGGTCGACACAGCCGTTATCCCAAGATTTTTCAAAATTACAAACCCATCGAATATGAATGACAGCTATGTTCTACTTTCATAATACCATTTTAAGCTCTTTTAAATTATTTTGTCATCAAATAGATAAGCTGTGATCTGTTTTTACGAAGATTTAGCAAAATATAAAGATAGAACAAGCATTACCATGGTTATGTTCTCGACAACTCGCACCGGCTATCAAGGAAGGTCAAGGTCAACTTATTACGCTAACTCGTCCTCCGCTTATTTCAACCCAAATATTCTCGACCCATCTTCAAAATGCCTCCGTTAAGGAGAAGATCATCATCATCTTCTTCTTCTTCTATTTACAGCAAAACTTCAAAAGTTTAAGTAAGCGATTTTCACGAATAAAATGAAATATAAAGATCGTTGCATTAGTCCGTGAGCCAGAGGGGTTGGTCGGTACCATCTGGGGTGAATAAATCTTATGTTGATATTATGATAGATATACCCAAGAGGTTTCAGAAAATGCATGATAGCATTTGATCAAAGGTAGCTAAAGGGGTAAACAAGAGTTATTGCCCTTGCGTACTTGCCAAATAATGATTTTTTCCTGGAAAAAAATATAACATAAATATGGATGGTGATTTTAAAAATTGAAAAGTGTAAATATGTTGTATTTTTTGTTCTCTGTCAGATGAAATAAGTTGCATGTTCAAATTCCTATTTTTATTGTGTCTTTTGGGGTATAAGTCGAATTTTAGCAAAATTTCACAGAAATTCGAGGAATTTCAATTTATTCCTGCTTCTCAGTTCCTCAATGCTGCATGTGATCGTCCAATGATGATTTCAAAACATATTTAAAGTATCCTCTTTCAAATGACATACATTTTATATTCTTATTTTTATTTGCAAAATCCTCGAAATTGATGTTTTTTATACAGAACACTGATTTTCAATCAGAAATCTCATTTCTGTATGTTAATCTAAAGAACCCTTATTACTTATGAAAGCAATGATGGGAAACTATTTTCTAATGTAACTTTTCACACTCTTTAAAATCATATATTTATTACTAAAATTTCATTCAAAATCAAAGTGTTTTTGTGGAAAAAAACGTATTTTTTTCATTTAAAAATCGCTGATTATTGGAATATATTTATTGAATCGATAGAAATTCTTAAAATGATAACAGGAATGTATTTTCAACTGTAATTATTTAGGTTCACTCATAAATGACATGTTTGAAACATAAAAGGTATATTTTCTACTTCATTTAGGGCAAAATGCCTGTTTTTTGTCTAAAATGACAAATTTCTGGGAAAATTCTATTAATTCATTATCTTTGCTAAAACTATAGATTTAAAGCTTTTGTCATTTAGAAAGTAATCATCTTGTCAGATGATTGTGGAATTAAATGTAATATTTCATTAAAACCAACATTTTTGGATGAAATATGTATTTTCATGCAAAAACCACCTATTTTGAGAAAATAAGTACTATTTAAGCGGTTTCTTATTATAAATGGATAGGAATGTCATTTGATAACTGAAATTTAATTTACATCTTATTTTGGGGCAAAATGCCTGATAAATAAGCAAAAGTAACTTATTTCTGTGAATATTTTTAAAAATTTATATTTTCATTTCATCAAAGCAGGAGAGGTTTCATATAATTTTATGGCATAAAAGGGATCAAGTTTGATGAGTTAGAGGAGATTTCTTTCATTATCTTGCTATTTTTTTTTTGGAGGGGGATCTAAATTTTTATTTTAAAATCGCTGATTTCTAGTAATCTTTATGGTTCAATCCTGATTGTCCAACATTTTGAAAATCCCATATCCTGATTGTCCAACAAAAAATTTAAGGTCACCTGTATTGTTAAATAAACACACCTGTTTGTCTAATAAACATACCAATTAGGGTTTTTTTCATACTTGAAATCTATTTTCACCAAATCTAACAAATTAATTTAATTTTGATATATAAAAAAGTAAAATAAATGTTAAAGTTTCACTCAAAATTAATCTATTTCTCAATTATGATTTTCAGTAGATCATCGGCTACATGTATAGTAGATGATTACTTAAAATGATGAGTACAATAAGGAGAAAATACACTACAATCTTTAGTAAAGTTTTAAAAAATCCTAGAAAACGAGCTTTTCGCAAAAATATGTATACATGTATATATGATAATCATATATTTATTTATTTTTTCATTTTTTATTTCTTGGTGACTTCTTAATCAATTAAGTTCTTCAGTTTAGATGTACTTATAAAAATTGCTTCAAAATGTATTAGGGAAAGTTATGACCGTTTATTTACTCTATGTGCTATTGCATTGACCAGAATGTATACATGGTAACCATCTTTGTATCCTTTGGAGAAGAAATGGGGAGATGTCCGCTCAAGTCTTAAATAGCAGTTTTCATAAAAAAGGAGCAGATGTCTGTCTTACACGCCTGCTGTCCTGTATGCTTGTTTGAGATAAAAAAAATATGAATGGAATTTCTCCGCTAATCTCATAAAAGCCCGAACATCTACATGTACAATTGTCTATTTCCAACAAAATTTTTTTTATCTGACCACAGGTGCTTGTAGATATGATCGTTTCAACCCCTCCCCCCTTCTTTCTTTCTCAGAATCATGGCTAAAATGGCAGTGGAGTAAAGAAGGGGGGGGGGGGGATAAAACTTTCTTACTCCATGGCCATTATCGCCATGATTCTGAGAAAGAAAGAGGGGGAGGGGTTGAAAACGATCATATCTGCAGGCACCTGAGATACTGACGACAAAATAAGTGAAGAAGCAGAAAAAGTATGTATACGTCCCTGGTAGAATTACTTTAAAAAAAAAAAGGTTAAACGTCTTTTATCTTATTTATTTTAAATTCATGAGGTTATGCCATATCTGTCCACATTTACCTGAACCAATTAGCGGCAAGATCAATGAGATCAATTAGCTAAGTAATTATGCAAACAATGTAATTGGTACTACCTGGAATCCTGATTGTCCAACAAAAAATATACCACATTTTAACCTTTTTATATAAATGTTTCAGTTTGAAGCAGTTTTATTGATACACTCTGGCACTGTTAAGTGCAACAAGAGGAACAACATACATGTATAATGATGACATGACAAAGTGACAACACATGCAAAAAATCTTTCATAACATGGAAATCAATTAAAAGTCAATACATAAATAAACAATTTAAAAAAAAAAAAAAGAATTGTATATAATCGATGTTGAATTAACATTTTCATTATCTGGATAAAAGTGACATTAAGACAATTGGTAGTATATATGATTACATGTATAAAACAAATACAATTTACATGCATGTACTGCTTTAAAAAAAAGCGTTGAATATTAAAGATGAAATTAGAAAGGTTATTTAATACTGGTATGTTACAAAATGAGAGGAGTCCGACCATTTTCCCTACGTTTGGATTCGATATGAAGTAGCTTGGAATATACTTAATGCGTAATTTTTTTATATTTTCGTTATTACATGAAAATAAATAATGGAATTCGTCTCCAACTGAATTAATATTACATAGCGTGCATCGTCTTTCGGATCTCGGTATGTTTTGCCATCTACCTTGTTCTATTGGAAATTTGATATTACTACATCTTAATTTACATATTAACAGTCTTTGATTTTGACTTAAATTAATCAAATAATTTTCTAATTTGAATTCTGATTTAAAAAGCGAGTAAAACGACCCTCTTGAAGATGTTTCTATGGCAGAGAACCAAGTTTGGTAAAACTGATCCTTCATTCGCTGATTGATTTCAGTTTTATTTGAATTTTACTCAAAGGTGTCTGTGACGACCAAATGTAACTAAGACCGATATCATTTAGTATTGTTTTAATATATTCTATCCATTTAAACCTTCCACGGCCTGTTTCATGTAGATTGTAAAGTAGTTGATATAGAATTCCTGATAATTTGTTTTCACTATTCGTTAATAGTTTTGACCAAAAGGAAAGCATCTGAATTTTGATTTTGATATCCATCGGTACCCGTCCTGTTTCACCATACACCATATAGTTTGGTGTAGATGAACGTAATTTAAGTATGTTTTTCAAAAATTTCAGGTGTAACTTTTCTATTATAGTTTTATCTTCGAAACCCCATATTTCTGATGAATACAAGAGTATTGGAGCTACCAGATTGTCAAATAGTTTAATTGAAGATCAACTGGAATGGAGATATTTCTTAGTTTAGTATATAAAGCATAAAGCGCTTTTTCAGCCTGCCCAACAAGGTGATTTCGTGCCTTTAAAAAATTTCCATTATAATTAAACATGACTCCTAGATAACAATAAGAGTCTACTATTTCGATTTCATTTTCATTGATAAAGAAATGTCTGACTATTCTATTTCTGCGCCTTTCAAAAATGAGGACTTTTGTTTTATCGACATTAATTTTTAGTTTCCAGTGCTTACAGTAATTTTCAAATGCTTTTAATGTAAGCTGTAAATTTTCAGAAGTATCTGCTAGTATAACTGTGTCATCTGCGTATAATAACAGAAAAATTTTCATAAATATGTGTAATTCCTCTCTCAGTTTTATTTCTACGACTTCCATACCTGTTAATCCTTGATGTGTTAAGAATTCTTCTATATCATTCAAAAAAATAGTAAATAAAAATGGTGATAAGTTTTCTCCTTGACGTACTCCTGTCATACACGGAAAGAAATCAGAACATTCTGAATGTTTTCTAACACATGATTTTATATCGGCATACATGTTATAAATAACTTTAAATATTTTACCTTTGATATTTGTGTTCTGAAGCTTTTGCCATAAACCTATTCTCCAAACAGTGTCAAATGCTTTTCTAAAATCTATGAATGTGCAGAAGAGTTTTTTTGCCAGTATTAAGATATAGTTGAATGAAAGAGTATAGGCAGAATATATTATCAGTTGTTGAGAAGCCTTTTCTAAACCCAGCTTGGGCCATGCTAATTATTTCATGTGAATTGGCAAAAAGGCGCAGTCGTGTATCAATGATAGAAGTGAAAACTTTACCCAGAGCTGACGTAAGCGTAATGGGTCTGTATGATTCAGGATTTTGGGGGTCTCCTTTCTTTTTATATATTGGGTGGATAATAATGAAGAAATAAAAAATAAAAAAATAAGAAATTAATTATAAAAACTTTATCAGGTTTCCGCAACTGCGTAAACTATAGGAGTATTTACATATCAAGTTTCCGCAACTGCGTAAACTATTTGAAAAGTTTAATTAGGTTTCCGCAGCTGCGTAAACATATTTAACAGGTTTCATCAGGATTCCGCAACTGCGTAAACCATTTGTTCCAAGTTTACATTGCGGAAACTTGTTGAAATAAAATGGAAAGAAATTTAACAGGTTTCATCAGGATTCTGCAACTGCGTAAACCATTTGTTCCAAGTTTACATTGCGGAAACTTTATCAAGGAAAATTTATCAAGTTTCATCAGCGAAAACATTGCGTAAACTTGCGGAAACTATTTGCCAGTTTACGCAATGCGGAAACTTGTGGAAACCTGAAAATATCAAGTTTACGCAAGTTTACGCAGTTGCGTAAACCTGTTTTTTCGCCCAGTGCGGAATATTGCGTTATGAGCTTGCTTCAGAAATCATCACAAGGAATGTTTTCGTACGTTCATAACTTCAAATATTCATTTTTACACGCCCGTCTTAAGACTGGACGTATTATGTTATGGTGCTGTCCTTGAGTCCGTGCGTCCGTCCATCCGTCTGAGGTCATGTTTTTCGGACTTTTTCTGACGCCTTTCAAGGTATTGGATTGAAACATCACACATGACTTTATATCAAGCGGCATAAGATCCAGTTAGAGTTTAGGAAAAATTGACCTATTTTTAGCGGAGTTATGGCCCTTGAACATAGAAATTTTCAACAATTTCATAGTTTTTCGGACTTTTTTTCGCAGCCTTTGCAGCTTTTGAATTGATACTTTATCAATGTGACATCATATATATTTTTTGCTATTCGGAAAGTAGCCATTTCACCGATAAATATCATCGAAATTAAAGGAGTTTAACATCTTAGCACCATCCCTCCCATGCTATTTTGAACATAGATTTTATTTGGATATGCTACTGAATCGACCCTACAGGAAATGTGGAGCCGCGCACTCTTTGTAATGTAAATGTAAAAATCTAACTTCAAAAAATTAAAGAGGGCGCTACTGAAATTATTTTTGGTGGCTCCGCTGAAAGCTGATGGGAATTTAATATTCGAAACACGTGTCTGGTGCATGGAAATTGGTTTGGAATTTTCTTCAAGAAGGTATGCGGTTGGAACCCTTCGACATTATTGATACATGCCTTACTAATAAATAATAGAGATCCATATCGAGTTTCAGAAAATTGTCATATTTTAAGCAGAGTTATGGCCCTTGAAAATTTTTCTTCGATTTTACAGTTTTCCGTACTTTTTTGCAGCATTTGCAGCTTTTGAATTGAAACTTCATTGTCCTTTTCGGTCATGTTTAGAATTAATCTCCTTGCGCCTACCCTCCAACGAATTTAGGCCATATTGTTCACTTAAATACGCTTCTGAAAAACACCCTACATAAAATTTGGGGCCGCTCGTTTTGGCAAGAGGAAATTAAACTCTGCATTATAGACTGCGCCAGGAAAATTGACTTCGGCTTTAGTTAAACTGTTTGGCATGAAGTGCATGTACTACTAATGAGGATTCAAGTATCCGAAACACGTGTATAGGACAATGACATTGGTACAATAGAACATATATTTCAATATTGACAATTGATAAATGCCCTTGTAATAAACAATTACACATCCAGTTCGAGTTTCAGAAACAAATTACTTATTTTTTGCAGAGCTATGGCCTTTGAACATAGACATTTTCTACAATTTTACATTTTTTTTCGCAGCCTTTGCAGCCATTAAATTGAAACATTGCATACACTGTCATAATAATGAATTATTATTAGTTTTGTATTCAATTGACTTTTTTTCGGAGTTATGGACCTTGAACTTAGAAACGTAAAACGTCTTTAAATTCAATAGCATCATTTAAAACCTGATCAATTTACAGCATGAAACAGACATGCACGTTTCGGGTACTATACCCTCGTCAGTGATCCTCAGTCTAAACAATGTAATATGGCCAAAAAGTATGACAATTATTATGTCCAAAAATGTACCAAAGACTTAGCAGAATGGATGGGATATGATGCTACAGGACCCACGTTTTAGAAATTTCAAGAAATTTTGTAACAGAAAATTTCAAATGCGTTGAAGAGACAGACGATCAACCGAAGTTGAAGATGGCTCTCAATCATAGAACCTTAAAATTTACCTTGTGGGTTGGCTTTAGCAAGGCAAAGAGCCTAATGTTTTGGTAAGGTTAGGGGTAAATGTCGTTTTGTGGCTGAAATGAACAGGGCTTGTTATGGAAATTTTTATTTTGACAATTCATTTGAATACTATTTTTGATTCAAACTTTCTACACTTGAAGAACAACACATGTTCTTTCATATTTCTCACCAGTTGCCTTTTAGGGGGGTGTCTCTCAATCATATTAATTGAGAAATGTGTAAAGGTCAATAATGTCTAAGGCTTCCAACTCTTTACCTTGAAGAAAATTCGAAACAAATTTCCATGCACCATACACGTGTCACTCAGAGACTAAACCTGACATATTTACATTCAGAATATTATGTATGAGAAATTAATACCTCGACGGGCGTATCTTGCAGCGTTGGCGTTGCTATAGGTTTCATAGTAAACTACGGCCCCTGCCTTTGACTGTCTGGTGAGTTATGTCAACATACACACGATGATTTATTTTGCGAAACATAGACCCTCGAAAAATGTGGAATGTAACGCCGATTAAGGATGGCGTAGGAAAATTCACCGTGGCTTTATTTAAACTGTTTGAAATTAAAATTAAGTACTACGTGTATTGAATTCAATATCCGAAAAAATTGCACTATACTTTAGAACATATATTTCAATATTGACAATTTGAGTTTTGAATTATTTCATCGGACTGTTTAACCATTTTTGCAACAGAACAAAGAAAGGAGGCGATCTTCAACAACAATCGGTTGCTACACCCACCATAAAACACCAAAACACCCAATTAAAAAAAAACACAGAGCATACACAGAATAAAAGAAGGGGATGTCCAGCAACACTCCGTTGCAGCATCCACAGCAGAAATACAAAATACCCAATGCAAAAACACAGAGCAAACACTCACAGATAGAAGGACAAGGAATACCAACTCACATCATTAAAACATGAAACACAAAAGACCACGCATAAACCAACGTGCCCTGTGCCGACTTAGCGCGGCCCTCTGTCACGCACCACTTTCCAACTTTCCCGATCAACAGAGGTCTCAAATAATAATTATCACCATTATCAAAGAAGAACGTATCAGTAAGCAAAATCAATATCATTTCTATTAGAACGGTTGCAAACCTCGGAATAAATAATATTCCGAAGTGAAACCATGTGCCCGGGGAGAGACAGCGTCTCCTGATAGCATGCAACACCCGGCGCATCAGCCCCATGAAAACTTAACAAATTCGGTGTTTATCCCGATGTATATATTGATGTACATATCAAGTACATATTTTTCTTTGATTATGACAACAGCCATACAATCGCAATCCAGAATGTCACTGATCATTCTGGAAAGGGGGATCTGGTATGCTTTGCTTTTATCATATCCCCGTATCGACCTAAGAACTTCCTCAATGATTGATGATTCCAGTCTTTGTGTAATATTGGGAGTTCGCTTCTTTTCATGTGGAAGAGGTTTTTGTTTGTTACCTCTGGTTCCTTTTTTATTCTTGTTTATATGCCTTCGGTTTTTGATTTTCTGAATTTTCTGAATTATCGATTTTATACTGTGTATGGAGATATGGTCATTATCTATATTTGGCATAACCCTGAACAAGTACCTTACATGCAAGCCATCTGGCTCTAACGATGAAATCTTCATATTTGGAGCATGATCTGGCGTACAGTATCGGCTGAGGAACAAAAACGCCATAAGAGAAAACGGAATGTTGCTACTCATGAAATGACAAATATGGATAATGACCATATCCCTGTATACAGCACAAAATCGATAATTCAGAAAATCAGAAACCGAAGGCATACAAAATCAGGATAAAACAGGAACCAAAGCAAACAAACAAAAACCTCCACCATATGAAAAAAGCGAACTCCCGATATGGAAGTGGGACCAGGTGCCCAGGAAGAGTAAGCATCTCCTGCTTGCATGCAACACCCGCCGCTTCAGTTCGGTAGAACTGTCACATCCGGTAACTTCCTTTCCGGAAGACATAGAGTACAATCTTTGGTTGGATGGTTCAAATGGTCTATGACAGAATATCATCCACCATTCTGGAGAGTGGGACATCATAGTGTATGACGAGTTCCCCGTATCGACCGTAGAACTTCCTCAGTGACAATGTTAGTCGGTCACAAACATATCCCTGACTGAGAAGCTTATCTGAAAGACGCCTAGCTCTCAGAACAAAAATCCGTATATTTGGTACTTGCTCTGGCATAGCGTATCAACTGAGATATGAACACGCCATAAGCAGGCGATGAAGGGATGTTGCTACTCAGAAAAGGAAAGTTTGTAATGCTGAAATTGAAGTCGTCACGTCATAGATTGAGTTGTTCATGTGACCATCAGTGTCGTAAGACAACATTATGTCCAAATAGAATGCTGAATTATTTGTCTATGTAGTTTCTTTGACTTCAAGCTCTGAAGGATAGATACTGC
This sequence comes from Pinctada imbricata, assembly GCA_033119305.1. Classification (NCBI taxonomy): domain Eukaryota; kingdom Metazoa; phylum Mollusca; class Bivalvia; order Pterioida; family Pteriidae; genus Pinctada; species Pinctada imbricata. The sequence continues at coordinate 23,069,720 of VSWD01000013.1, forward strand.
TCAGGTAATCCGCGAATTTTGAATTATTGATGGACAACACATCGTCTATGTATCTGTAAATGAAGTTGAAGTCAGAAGCTAAGTATCTTTTCCCTTCAGAGACCAAAGATTGAATAAATGCAGCTTCGTACTAGTAAAGGAAAATGTCGGCAAGGAGTAGGTCACAATTGGTCCCCATTGGAATTCCGACAATTTGCTGGAAGACCTTTCCTCCAAACACAACAAAAATGTTGTCGATCAGATAGTTTAACATCTGAATAATATCAGTTTCTGTGTACTTATTTTCAGAATCGGACTTTCTTTTACAAAGTAGGTTTTGCCATAGTTAACAACATAAAGGAGAAGGACCACTAACCATCAAAATCGGCCCCCTGCCGTTTTTAAATTAAATTTACGTATACATGATACAACATTTCTAGTTTCTAAAAATGTAAGCATTATGAAAATCTGACATAAGGTATGCGTTTCATAAACCGGCAAAGTTGGCATTGTAAAACGTCAAAATGCGCTTTCTTTCACCATGACGTCATGACGTAAAATGATAATTTTTAACCTAAAACTCTACACTAAAAGTAAAACTGTTCTATTTTTGTTAAAGTCAAATAAATTCAGAGGATAAAGTTGATTCATATAATGTTTTTAAAGAATATATTTGGATTTCAGTGTTAAATAAATCGCGAAAAGATATCCGAGAGATATCAGAAGCTTCAGAATCGCAAAGAAACTCTAATGACGTCCGCGTCAAATTATTCTAGATTTTATGGAAGACGGTTACATATATATACACATTTGATACATGCACTATTTTGCAGGGGAAGGGGCAGGGATCTCAATAAACTTTAAAGTATAGGTGGATACTCTGAAGGAAGATACTGTGTAACATAGAAAAAGAAAATTCTTGATTCAGACTTTTTTAATGCCTTTATAATAGAAAGTAGGCGACGGCTTTTCTCACGGTAGGTGGTGACTCTTCGCCAGCCTCCAGCTTCTGGAAAGGGGGGGGGCATTATTTACGTTTCAGAATAAGCAAGTTAGAATCTTCTCTGGCTTTAATGAGATCAGGTTACATGTCCAAATTCAGGAGCGGATCCAGAAACTCTAATGCCCGAATGCACATACAACTTTTTATTGGGATGAATTGCAACACAATGCAGAAGGACTGAGAGTCCGGACGGGAACTTATATCATCAATGTTTTTGTATAGACTGCGCTTACAATGTTTAATAAAGCCTACGCTCACGCAGCAAGATACACCAAAATATCTAAGTCCCATAACTCCATAAGGACAAATCGGATGCACCTTAAAATCGAAAGGCGGCTCCTCTTCAAAGGCTAATCACAAATGTACAAATATCATGAAAATCTGTTTGACGCATATTCAAGTTATTGCGTTTCCATGCACCCATATTTTTCCCTTAGCTTAACATGTATGTGCATATAAACCCCCCCCCCCCCCCTTACACATAATTCTGGATTATGTGACGAAAAATTCAAGAACCCGTTATATATGTGAAAGAACATCCTTTCTACCTGAAGTATACAAATTTCAAAACATTTTGACCAGAAATAGATTTTTTAAAGAATTTTTAACTATTTTAGTATATTTTCATTGTATTAAAATATCTAAGTCCCATAACTCCGTAACGCCAAATCAAATGAAACCTGAAAATCGAAAGGCGGCTTCTTCTTCAAAGTCTGATCACAATGTAGAATATCCTGTAAATCCATTGACGCATATTCAGTTATTGCGTTCCATGCGCCTATATTTGCCCTTAGCTTAACATGTATGTGCATATACCCCCCCCCCCCCCCCATTACACATAATATCTCGGATAATGCGACCAAAAAATTAAAAAACCCGTTAAAGATGTCAAAGAGCATCCTTTCTACCTTAAGTATACAAAATTTCAAAACATTTCAACCAGAAATAGATTTTTAAATAATTTTTAACTATTTTAGTATATTGTCACTGTATTTTAAAAAATCTAAGTCCCATAACTCTGTAACGACATATCGAATGAACCTGAAAATCAAAAGGCGGCTTTCTCTCCTCAGTCCAATCAAAATGTATGAATATCATGAAAATCCGTTGACGCATATTCAAGTTATTGCGTTCCATGCGCCTATATTTTGCCCTTAGCTTAACATGTATGTGCATATAACCCGACCACCCCCCCCCCTTCCTATTACACACAATATCTCGGTTATGCAACAAAAAAATTAAAAACCCGTTACATATGTCAAAGAACATCCTTCCTACTTGAAGTATACAAAATTTCAAAACATTTCGACCAGAAATAGATTTTTAAATAATTTTTAAATATTTTAGTATATTTTCACTGTATTTTAAAAATCTAAGTCCCATAACTCTGTAACGACAAATCGGATGAACCTGAAAATCGAAAGGCGGCTTCCTCTACACAGTCTAATCATTATGTATAAATTTCATGAAAAATTCGTTGACGTATATTCAAGTTATCGCGTTCCATAAGCGGACGGACAGACGGTCAGACGGACGGACTTCGCCATACCATAATACGACCCGTCAAATGACGGGCGTATAAAAACGCAATAATTATCTGAAAAATTCAAAACAAATGCAATTTAGGACAAAGGAGATGGTAAGGTTCATCACGCATTAGCGTAACCAAATTTTGAAAAAAGGGAAGGGTGCTATAAGCGACTGTGATCGTCATTTTTTTTTTTTTTTTTTTTTTTTTTTTTTGCCGAGAGGGCTTCACAGGAAGTTGAGAGAGAGGGATAGAGATTCATCACATAAGAACATCCATATACATCTTTTTTGTTAAGTTGTTCAAATTAAAAATATGATGCCGTACATGTAGCTAGGGTGTTTTCGATGTCGACGCCTAGTCGCCAACGACAGCCTCAAATACAAGGGACGCATTCTTTTTTATGAGGATGACTTATAAAATCGAAGTAAGGGACAATATGGAAGAAAGTTTCCCTCTCTCAATGTTGGGGGGGTGATAGGGAATCGGTCAGAGAAGATTTTGAGAAAGTGAAGCAAATTGGTGCATGGATCTAGAGCGTATTTGAGCCGCATTGAAAAGGGATCAAAACTTATCTAAGATAAAGGAAATATCCGATATGCCGATATGAACATAGAATGCTGTATTCTTTTTTTAAATTCACGTACGCTCATTTGCAACCATACATCTGTCCAAATCGACCGTGCGCACATTGTTAGCGCGAATTTCTACGCCTGAGAAAATTAAAAAAACATTCAACACGATCATTATCGGGTGGTTTTGGGCTATATCACTGGTACATGTTTCACTTTTATCATTTATTACATCCTTTAAGTAGACCCCATATTTTTGGGGAAATGGCGGGGTCTCTTTATCTCTTCTCCCTTCTTTTTTTTTTGCGAAAAAATGTGGACGTTTTTGCGTACAAATGGACGCCTGGCTACGCCCGTGAAATCTCCGTCTTCACAAATCTGTAGAATTTATATATTCTTTATTGTTTTATCTATAACATGGGATTTTTTTTTAATTAAAGTGTCGGTATGAACAATTATAATATTTGTCAGTGACAAGCATATTTAGTTTGAATTTCGTCTTTTTGTTTGTTGTCGGTTACCGAAGTAAGTTACTCTGCGATCGGAAAGTATATATTCTTCATCTTTTATGACCTTTAATTGTCCTCAGTTCTCAGCATTTAATTCTGAATTTCATGTCTACATGGATACATAAAAATGTACTCTACGAAACAAAACAAAAAAGCCTCAAAATAAACAAACAAAAACACCAAAAAAAAAATAATAATAAATTAATAAATAAAAAATGAAAGTTATGAAATACAACTATAGTAACTAGTTGAGCGAGAAAAACCCTCTTTCCCCCCAGCATTCGACTTGGTACAACATGTACAAGGAAGATTAATCACATGATTCGTTTATTTTCATTTGTTTTCCTTACACACATCAAAATAAAGAACTTTTTTTTTACTTTATGTGTTTATTGTTATTTATTATATAAACGTAATTCCCTATGGGGAGGATTCATTCAGTAAACGGAGGCGTTTAAAATTTTGACGTTCCAGTTCAATAAATGAACGTCATTCAACTCGCTCGTTCTCGATAATGTGTGAAGTATTCTGTATCATGGATACATCTTTGAACAAAGCAGGGTTGAAACTAAAATTAACTCGCTTAAAGTTTCCAAATAAAGACATTTTGTTAGATATTATTAACATTTCGCTGCAAAGTACGAAAGTTTAAAAAAAATGGAGAAAAGTCCTTATAATCAAAGATAATTAAAGATACCAAACCTTTGATATATCTTACCCAATATATCGTTTAGTCGTTAAACTGAAATTTTCTTTCCCGGTTTCATCAATACAAAGCTTGTCAAAATCCGCCAAGAAACAAATAAGAGGAATTTGTACACCGAAACTGCAGAAGGACACGCAGCGATCGGTAAAACGACTCCTGTGACCCCTACTGCAACCAGATGGTTAAAAGTAAAATATCGTAACATTTTAAAGGTTTTCATATAGATCACAAGTAGGTACATAGATGAAAATTCGTTGATATTGAGAATATGTCAAGATTGTTTATCTAAAACAAAAATTAGGTACGCACCCGCCTGTGTTGTTAGCGAAAAACTGCAAAGAATGTATGAAAATTAACGAATATTACGGATATTACCGTACCGTCACCAGTTTCTGACGTCATTAATGACGTCATGGAACGCACAGGTTCGCAAACTTTTTACCGCTGACAAATACCAATGTTGATAGATAGATTAACATCAAAATGACTCAAAATTATATATTTTTAAAAAGTCACTAAATACAGGCCGTAAATCACGGTTAGTGGACCTTCTC
>VSWD01000013.1:23075070-23309873 GCA_033119305.1 Pinctada imbricata
CCACTACGAGAATATACTGTCGAACAATATTTTTGAAGCCCAGATTTGATTTCAGATAAAACTTTGGTGAGTTAGATCGAAATAGATTTGGTAGAACATTTTTAGGAACCAGTGATGAAACGTTGTTTGTACGGATTCTTATGCACTTTAGGTATGCAGTATAATATCTATTATTTCAGAGGCAGAAAGGTTTGTTGGGGTGTAAGTAGGATTTCCAGGTGTCGAATTTAAACATAACTCTTTAACTAGACTGTCGAATTAGTACTTTTTGCATAGTAAATGTGACTAGCTTATTCAACAGACCACAAAGAAGACCTCGAAGTCATGGCATTCGAAAATATAATAGGCCTGAGATACATAGTTTCTCCTTCGATGACTTGGTTCCATTTTTGAATGAGCCTCTAGGCCTGCATTATATTCGTACCAACTCTGTTCCTTTACGTAAGTTACACGAAATTTACGAATATACGAAGGACCTCACATTTACCGATACACGATCCTCAGAATACAGACTACAAGGAGTCATCTTGGACATTTCTACTTTTCGTTTATTTCAAGCAGTTAGATCAGATAAATTATTAGAGAAAACAAACCGTCCTTTCATTAAAGTAAGATTTGCAAACAAAGGTATTGATAAATTGAATCTTGGTCAAATTGTCACAGAAAAAAAATCCCACCATATTTCAAAAGAAAAGAAACTCCTTGTATTTCCTATAGCTACACACCAACAGTTGCATCTAAAATTTACAATTACAAACGATTCCTGCAGTGTATTGATTTAAGTAATCCCTCACTACATCCACTTCCTTGCTAATGTTCTTTATCGGATTTCAACTATTCTCCTTGTGGACACGTAATTACTGGTACTTAGTATAGTCAAGAACGACAAGTAGAGAGAATTGTTAAAGAAAAGGTCCCAAATACAGAGAAAGTATGTCCTTTACATGGAACCAAAATGTCAAAATTATCATGGACTCTTGTGAGGAATATGCAAGACGTTGGGCTAAGAAAGAGGATGTACAGCTCGACAGCCCTTTCCGAATGGATAAAATCCATCAGAGGGTTACTTGTATCTAGAATTAACCGATTAAAATCAACTGTGAACACCACATTCGAGTCTATATTTAAAGACCCTGATGTTATCACAAAGCTTACCTACCTCCAAGACAATTATGTCATCTACACTAGCGGACAAAGCCTCAAATAATTAGACATTTACTTGCAAAAAGTACTATTTCGACAGTCTAGTTAAAGAGTTGGGTTTCAATTCGACACCTGGAAATCCCACTTACACCCCAACAAACCTTTCTGCCTCTGAAATAATAGATAACCACAAATCAGCTCTTGTTTCCTTTGGCTTCGACACTAACAATTTAGATTTAGATTTGCAATACTTATACTGCATACCTAAATTGCATAAGAATCCGTACAAACAACGTTTCATAGCTGGTTTCTCAAAATGTTCTACCAAATCTGTATCGATCTTACTCACCAAAGTCCTTATCTGAAATCAAATCTGGACTTCAAAAATATTGTTCGACAGTATATTCTCGCGGTGGTATCAACCACTTGTGGATTTTAAAGAATTAGAAGGAACTTTTAGACATCTGAAATCCATTCATTTTAGTAGAGTCCATTCCATAGAAGCCTTTGATTTTTCGACCATTTACACTACAATTCCACATTCTAAATTGAAAGAAAGACTCGCAAAAATTATATGTAATGCGTTTACTAGAAATAACCGTAATCGCAAATACAAATTCACTGTTGTTAACTATGGCAAAACCTACTTTGTAAAAGAAAAGTCCGATTCTGAAAATAAGTACACTGAAACTGATATTATTCAGATGTTAAACTATCTGATCGACAACATTTTTGTGGTATTTGGAGGAAAGGTCTTCCAACAAATTGTCGGAATTCCAAGTGGGGACCAATTGTGCCCCACTCCTTGCCGACATTTTCCTTTACTCGTACGAAGCTGAATTCATTCAATCTCTGGTCTCTGAAGGGCAAGAAACTTAGCTTCTAACTTCAACTTCACTTACAGATACATAGACGATGTGTTGTCCATCAATAATCCAAACTTCGCGGATTACCTGAGCAGTATCTATCCTTCAGAGCTTGAAGTCAAAGAAACTACAGAGACAAATAATTCAGCATCCTATTTGGACATAATGTTGTCCTACGACACTGATGGTCACATGAACACCTCACTCTATGACAAACGTGACGACTTCAATTTCAGCATTACAAACTTTTCCTTTTCTGAGTAGCAACATCCCTTCATCGCCTGCTTATGGCGTGTTCATATCTCAGTTGATACGCTAAGCCAGAGCAAGTACGAAATATACGGATTTTGTTCTGAGAGCTAGGCGTCTTTCAGATAAGCTTTTCAGTCAGGGATATGTTTGTGATCGATTAACATCGTCACTGAGGAAGTTCTACGGTCGATATGGGGAACTCGTCATACACTGTGCTGTCCAAGTCTCCAGAATGATGGATGATATTCTGTCATAGACCATTTGAACCATCCAACCAAAGATTGTACTCTATGTCTTCCAAAATTGAAGTTACCGGATGTGACAGTTCTACCGAATTGAAGCGGCGGGTGTTGCATGCAAGCAGGAGATGCTTACTCTTCCTGGGCACCTGGTCTCACTCCCATATCGGGATTTCGCTTCTTTTCATATGGTGGAGGTTTTTGTTTGTTTGCTTTGGTTCCTGTTTAATCCTGATTTTGTATGCCTTCGGTTTCTGATTTTCTGAATTATCGATTTTGTGCTGTATACAGGGATATGGTCATTATCCATATTTGTCATTTAACTCATTTGCAAGTTATTAAGGGACATAACATCATAAAATATGTCAAGCGTGACGAATTCAAACTTGCTCTGTATATATCCAAGACTGAGCTGCGTATATAATTTCACCTGAATATCTCTATTTGTTGCAGAAAACTGACAAACACTGAATTTTGCAAGTCTTCAAAGGGTATAACTCTTCGAAAAATATGTAAAGCGTGACGAGAGTCAACCTTGTTCTTTAACTACCCAACACTAAGCTGTGAATCAAATTTCACATGAATATCTCTATTGTTGCAGAAAAAAGTCCGGAAAATTGACAAAAACTGAATATCGCCCGTCATCAATGGGCTTACTCCTTGAAAAATAGGTCTAGCGTGACGACAGTCAAACTTGCTCTGTAACTATCGAAAACTAAGCTGACACCTGAATATCTCTATTTGTTGCAGATAATGTACGGCAAACTGACAATCGGACAGACAGACAGACTAACAGAAAGACATACCGTGAGGAAACTCAGAGCTTCTTCCCCTTCGTAGTTGCCGGTAGGGGACTTTTAATATTATGTTTACCGATGTAACTAGCGTTATTTGTGTTCGTCGATGGTGCTCTATTGTGAGTGCTGTTGAGATTATCGTCAGGATCTTCTTTAGCTTATTTGTCTTACGGATAGAGCTCACGGAAAGCTACTATTGTCAACTTTGATACCACAAGTGTGTTGGATACCCCCTTCTTGTGTTACGTAATTAGTAGGTCACTCAGTGTGCTGGCTTGTCTCTCCTCAGTGAAGAGCTCTGGATATTTGGTAAAGTACCAATTATGTGTGCAATCGTCAAAATGGGGTGGTTATCCAGATTACGTGCACACAAACCTCCAATTCCTTCGTTATTACGAAGGACGCGTAGGTGTTGTGTGAAATGGCCGTTTCGAACTCGATTACCACATAAAGAAGAAATGAAAAGACAGGGGCCTACATGTAAGTTATTATCAGCTGTATACGTTAACAGATATAAAAGATAATGGCGTGCAAAACCTGTTGGTGCCCTGTAAACGTAAGTAAGCTAATGTATGCAGTCACCTTAAGAGACCAACTTTCACACGACATAGTTTGTTCGGGACCTGATTTCTCTATCGAGGTAAAGACAGGGCCCGTCGGAATGACACTAGGATCATAATTAGTTTATAAAAGCAGAAACCCCTGGCATTATATTGTCTCTGTAATTTGTAAATTTAAACATTTGTAAAGTTTATCCACTAGAACATCCAATGTGTTGAGATATGTAATGTCAAATTCAATAGCATCATTTAAGAACAGATAAAATTTCAACATGGACAAGACATGCACGTTTCGGGTACTTAACCCTTGTCAGTTATCCTTAATCTAAGCAATGTAATATGGCCAAAGAGTGTGATAAATATTATGTCCAAAAATGTACCAAAAACGTAGCAGGATGGATGGGATATGATGCTGCAGGACCCACGTTTTAGAAATTTCAGGATTTTCAAAATAAATAAACAACGATATAAAATCTCATTAGCATGTGTAAAGGTCTATAAATCGTTTACATTTTTCAAGATACTTGTCATACAGATCGATACGAAACATACGATTTTGATGCAACATTGATCTTTTAAGCTACCTTGAGTGAACTTCCTGCCTTTTTATAATAAGAGATGAAATGTATTGTATTTGCCTAACAACGCCTACAAATGATAAGGTTCAAATATTTGTTCATACAGAAAATAAGAATTTCTTTTTATACCGGTTCCTGATCATTCAGCGCTGAATGAATGTCGCCCATTAGATGCTGACGATTTCAAGAGGATTATATTATATAACTAAGCACAATTCTATTGCCGATATTTAAGTAAATACGTGTTTCTATTTACATACCAGTAGGTGATATATAATCTCGTTAATCTTTCGATAATAATTCTAATCTTGATCTTAATTTCTTTTAATTTCCAGAAGAGCATGGTTTCACACGCACATATATATGTATTATTGCTTTTATATTTGGAAATATTACCGTCCATTGGTAAGTTACTCAAATAATTGTCAAAGATATTTTCCCCAAAACAACTCAAAAGAAATGTTCTTGTAGTTCGAAGAACGAATCAATTCATTTTTTTAAATAGTCTGGTGACACGTTCGTAATTACTTCATTGTATTGTACCATCAGCGAAACATCTACAATGTATGACCTGTTTAAGTCCTAAGTCGGTACCGATTGCCCATTGGTCTAGTTGGATTTTTGTGTTTCTATGTCAAGTGTATTAATTACTTCTTTCCAGCTCTGTCACCTGACAGAAGCTTTGTTTTGGCCTTTTATCAATGTGACATCATATATCTTTTTTTTTTTTTTTTTTGTTTTTTGCTATTTCGGAAACTAGCCATTTCACCGATAAATATCATCGAAATTAAAGGAGTTTAACATCTAAGCACCATCCCTCCAATGCTATTTTGAACATAGATTTTATTTGGATATGCTACTGAATCGACCCTACAGGATATTTGGAGCCGCACATTCTCTGTAATGTAAATGTAAAAATCTAACTTCAAAAAAATGAAGAGGGCGCTACTGATATTATTTTTGGTGGCTCCGCTGAAAGCATCACTGATGAGAATTTAATATTCAAAACACGTGTCTGGTGCATATAAATTGGTAAGGAATTTTCTTCAAGAAGGTAAAGAGTTGGAACCCCTCGACATTATTATGTCTATCTACGTCTTTGCTGTTGTGCTTGTCTTCTCATTGCATCCTTTTCCACACAAATACATGTATACATTTATTAATAAATAACTCGAGGAAATCATGAAACAACTACAGAAAAGAAAATTGTAGAAGGGGGGCTGCGCATACATCTGGTTGCAGCAGAACTACAAATAACAATTCACTGACAGGCACGCATAACAATAGACGCCAAAGGGACAAGAAAAGACAATGAAGATTAAGCACTAAATACCATGGACAAATCAAAACATTTTACTCAAAAACCTATACATAAAGTAACGACACTAATGGTCAATCAGTGCCGACTTGCTACGCTAGTAGCAAATAGTGTGACTTTACGAATTTCGTCCGCATATCTCCCATTTCTCCTCCATTCGGCAATTTCGATGCAGAACGCAAATACCAAAGTGACAAACAGATTAATATGTAAATTAATATCAAAAGCTTAAGGGCGGCTGGATCGGGCAAACGCATGCAATCACTTAATGTAGGAGTGACGAGGTGTTCAATACCCTGTCTTCTCTTAAGAGGGCATCTCACTGTAGAAAGGAGGGGATCTTTAATAGGACTTTGACTGTGACGACGGGACTCCATGACGGGCCCTGTTCAAACCTCTTTAGAGAAGACAGGGCCCCGACCACCTGTCCTCTCTGAATGTCAGTCGGACTCCTCGGGTGATTACATACATGAGCTCGCTACAGCCGGCAGAGCACGGACTGTATTACGCATGCCCTCTTTTTATATCCATTTTCATATTCATCTCTATTTCTGGGGCCTCTACGTTTCGCGGTCTTGTTTGTGTGAGGTCATCTTACAGTGAGGAGGTTGTTTTACACCACAATTGTACGTTCTTCGAGACCTCTGGGTTATGCGCACGTAATCCAGGATAACCACACCATTTGCTACTTGCGTGACAAATGGCCGTCCAAAGTCGGCACCGGTTGCCAATTGGTCTCGTCGGTTTATGTGTAGTATTTTGTGTTTGATGTTTACATGTCGTGTGTCTTTTTTCCGTCTCGTGCTAGCGCTGTACTCGTCTTTTGTGTTTTTGCATCGGGTGTTTTGGTATTTTGCTGTTGACGCTGCAACGGGGTCTTGTTGGAGATCTCCTCCCCTCTTTTATCAGCAAAATGTTTGTTTATGTGTAGTCATTTGTCCCTTTTGTGTATCTTTCTGTGAGTGTCTGTTCTGTGTTTTTGCATCGGGTGTTTTAGGATTTTGCTGTTGATGCTGCAACCTAGTGTTGTTGGAGATCCCCTCCTGTCATTTGTGTTTGATGTTTCTCTCTGGTCCCACCTCTAGCTTGCTAGGGGTCCGTCGATGTTTAATTGTTTCCTCTATTGTGAGTGCTGTTGAGATTATCGTCAGGATCTTCTTTAACTCATTGGCGTTCCTTGAATCATTAGCATCTCTTTCCGTGCGTGTCTGCTTTGTGTTTTTACAGTGGGTGATTGGGGTTTTGCTGTTGGTGCTGCAACTGGGTGTTGTTAGATATTTCCTCCTCCTTTTTTTTTTTTTTTTTGAAAGAATTTTTCTTTTCCTTGTTGTTTGATTTTGTATTTTCAATAAATATATACATGGCTATCAGACTTATATTATTTCCCTTTATTGTCATTTCTAAAAATGTTGTTATTTTTAAACGATGATTTGTTTATGAATTCCAGGCAAATATACATTACATACGTCATCGAAAAACTACTATGAAGCAAAAGTCCATTGTATTAACCAAGGAGAGCGCCTAGTTAAGATATGTAATAAGACTATTTTACTGGATATGGAAAGATTGGCATATGGTAAAAGGTAATTCATTTTGGTAAATACTTATAAATTACACGTAGGACGACATTTCAAAATGTAAATTTCGATAACATTCAAACATCACAGTCCCCTATCAAATTTCCTGCAATATTTGGGTATCGTTTAAATGGATATACAAAAACACACAATTGTGAATATAAACAACAGTAAAAAGTACAGAAAACAACTACATGTAATATTTGTATCGATGATTACTGTTGTCGAACTTTGTAAAGTGATGTTCAAATATTATAAAAACAAAGGAGTAACATTCATATTTACTTAAAATTTTGCTGTGCGTCATTAATTTTCAACAATTCCAAATTATCAAAACATTGAAGATTAAATACCCTTGTAGAATCTGTTAAACAGCATCCTTTTCGATTGATATGAAAAGGGATATTGGGTGCACGAAACAGACTATTCTGTTGGCTGAAACGAGCTCTATCCAATTACCCAATAAATCTACCCAGTTTTTAAATACTGATTAAGTATAAATTTAATTGGTGCCAAATGTTTCAAATATTTGTGATTAAAATGCTTTTTTATATTGCAGTGATGAGTTTTGGATCGGCCTTACACTTGACGACACCAGACCACCTACAAACACTAGTTATAAATACGAAGATGGTGAAAAAGCAGCCTTCTACAGGTGGACTGGCGACGAACCCGACAACCAGTTACAACATCAGTGTGTACGTGTATCATTTAAGGCTGATGGAACAGCTGACTACAGAACAAGGGACTGTACAAAACACTACAACTTCGTTTGTGAGCAAATAGGTATTTGATTTATTCCATCTTTCAGGCCACACCAATTTGATTTGCTGTATTTCGGAATTTTGATTTTAATGAAAAAAATGGGACCGAGCGAATGTCACTTTTTTATAATAAAAAAATTGAATTTTGAAAATGGAGAACCAATACCCATTGACAGAAGACCGAAAATATTTTTTTTCCATCGATTTTCATGTAAATTTCATAAACAATGATATCATACTATCATGTATTACTAATTTAAAATTGATTCTTTTATCTCAAGAAACAATAACTGAATAAATGAATGAAACATTCAAGAAATAGCAGATAACAAGAAGTTATTTTGCTACAATGTGAGGAAAATGAATATTCTAAAAGAAATTACATATCAAACAAGACACATATGACGCATATGACTATGACCACAAAAAAAATAATTTGAGGATGCTATAGGAAAAGCATGTAAAAAAATATAATCAAATGCAAGGAATTGTTGTCCCCCGCTTTTGGGTGTTTGTCTTTAAAGAAATGCTTACAGAACCCCCCCCCCCCTTTCTTACGTTTTGATATATATCTCATATATTATCAACATTCTCAATATAAAAGATTAAACTCCAAGAAAAGGTCAAAGGGTCCAAACTTTTTTTTTTGTTACCATGTGACAGGGCCTATGAAAAGGTATGCACATGGGAAATATTAAAGTCCTATCATTTATATTACCATTCAAAACTTATGGTCAAGGTTGAAGTTTTTAAATGTGGGTCAACCTCCAAGAAAGAGGTCACAAGGTCAGAATGTTGTTACCAACAGAAAGGTCTTGTCACAAGGAATACACATGTGAAATGTGAAAGCCCCATCACTTTCCGTTCAAAAGTTATGGTCAAGGTTACAGTTTTTTGAAAAGTAGGTCGAACTCAAAGGCCAAGGTCAAAAATATTGATATCAACTGAAAGGTCTTGTCACAAGGAATACACATGTGTAACATGAAAGTCCTACCACTTTACATTCAAAGGTTACGGTCAAGGTTAAAGTTTTTGATAAGTAGGTCAAAGTCCAAGGTTAAGGTCACAAGGTCAAAAATTTTGATATCCATGAAAAGGTCTTGCCACAAAAATACACATGTGTAATATGAAAGCCCTATCACTTTCCAATCAAAAGTTATGGTCAAGATTAAAGTTTTTAATAAGTAGGTCAAAGTCCAAGGTCAAGGTCACAATGTCAAAAATTTTGGTATCTATGGAAAGGTCTTGTCCCAAGAAATACACATGTGATATATCAAAACCCTATCACTTACCATTCAAAGTTATGCACAAGTTAAAGTTTTGTGACTGACTGACAGACGGACGGACGGACAGACGAACCGGTTTTAATGTCCCCGTGCTTTCGCGAAAGCGGAAGACAATAAATACATGTAGTACAATAACTTCTGGTACTATTCCATTATAATCATTTGTTGCGCTGTCTACGTTGTAGATGGTAATTAACACCTTTCCAGACGGTGCAATAATTTTCATTGAGTAGCAATGATTAGATTAATGATTAAAGTAATGAATGATTGAGTCAATGACTGACTACCATGAGTAGGTTTCTTTAGCTATCAATGAAGAATTATCCAATCATTGGTGATAATTGTTTGATGGCCTAACAATTGCCTTGCAACAAGTGGGTTACTCAAATGCTCCTCGGGCTACGTCCTCTGAGACGGTAGAACAACCCTTACATTACGCTGGTATATTATAATTAAGCTGACTCTCCCCGGGCACCTGGTCGCACTTCGGAATGTTGTTCATTCTGGAGTTCGCAACCGTTCCGAAGGGAATTCTAACAATTTGGCCTTGTCTTTTCGACGTTGAGACTGAATAACTGTTAGGTACTTCTTTAATATTTATTTAAAAAATTAAACAGTCTGGGAAAACTTGTATCAGTGGTTTGTATTTAATGTACATTACTCTTATACTCTACATCCACTAGACCTTTGAAATTAATTGAACATTCTAGTTACATGAAAGATAATGATAAATTATCAGTTTTAACAAAGCAACGGTCACCCATGTAAAAGAATACTACAATACTGATGGTCGTCTGTCTCTTTAACGCATTTGAAATTTTCTGTCACAAAAAAAAGTGGGTCCTGTGGCATCATATCCCACCCATTCTGCTACGTCTTTTGGTACATTTTTGGACATAATAATTCTCATATTTTTTGGCATTTTACATTGTTTAGACTGAGGATCACTGACGAGGGTTTAGTACCCGAAACGTGCATGTCTGATCCATGCTGTCATTGTCAATTGTCGTCCTGTAAACCATCAATCTTCAATTCTACACTCATTGTCAATTGTCGACCCTCGGCTTTTTTTCTTTTTCACCTTATTCTAATCGCTGTCAAAATGTTAATTGTCGACCTTCATACCTTGTCCATGCTGCAAATTTATTTGTTCTTAAATGATGCTATTGAATTTTTAAGACGTTAAACATTCAAAGTGCAGTCTACGTATGATGGATGAACATCGTTATAAGCAAAGGATAAGATACATGTATTAGAATTATGAGTTTTCCAAATTAACAAAACAGCGGCATCATGTTCAGTAAAGAACTACTCAAGTTACACATTTACAAACCTGACTTGTGCCTTTTGAGCAAATAAACAACAAAATGGCTCCGTTATTACACCGAATATTGTCATTAGGTGTTTTGTGCCAGTAGATCATAATGCTGTTGAAAGTTTGATATACATGTACGATAACGAAAATGTTTTGAACGTTAGTATGAAAAACTTCACCTCATATTAAGTCAATTTATCGCGGTCATGTCTTCTTTTTCTTTCAAGAAATGACTACGAGTGAATTAACTTACACAACCACTGACGACCATGAATTGAGTTCTACCACAATATCGCCATCTACAACCATAAGACATCTCAACGACTACTCCACTGCGTGTACCTGTGAAATGATCTGCACTTGGGAAAGTAAAGAAAGTAAGGTAACATCCGACAGGGAGGAGGAAATCAGATCAGCTTTGGTTGTGGACAAGACGTCTTTATCTTCTACAAAAAGGAAATTGATATCTGCCGGCGACGATCGTCAATCCTCAACAATTATAGGATATGCTGGAGCTATATTCATCTCATTAGTGCTATTTTTCATTGTCATTGGAGACATAATGAGCCTTCTAAGATTGTTATTCTGTAACAAATGATTTTGTCAATATTTTTAATTGGATTATTTTGGTATTTGTGTTCGTACTTAAGTATTGACATACGTTCCCATTTTTTTTTATAACAGATGACATGAATTGAGAAGTTTGACATTATTCAAGGTATTGTTGTAACGATAGTCGCCGACAACGGCGCTTAGATATCCAAGACGCCGACTATCTATTCTATTTTTGGGAATCAATCAATAGGAGTTCATATACTTCTTTGCAAAATGTTCTCTCTTGACGAAAATCACACTCGAAATGTTTAGGAATGGAAGACGTGACTACGGACGCTAGCACATACCTATACGAAGAGGAAAATTTATATCTCTGACCATGAAAATTAAGGATAGGTCAAAATCTATTTTTAAATTCTGTCGAATGTCGTACGGAATAATAAACGTCTTCAAATTCATTAGCATCGTTTAAGAACAGATAAATTTGCAGCATGGACCAGACATGCACGCTTCGGATACTTAACGATCGTCGGTAATCCTCGGTCTAAACAATGTAATATGACCAAAGAGTGTGAACATTATTATGTCCAAAAATGTACCGAAAGACGTAACAGGATGAGTGGGATATGATGCTACAGGACCCATGTTTTAGAAATATCAATAAATTTTATGAACAGAAATTTACGAATGCGTCGAAGAAACATTCGTCGTAAAATAAAGGAACTATCCTTCCGAATTAAGGTTAAAGCATTGAAAAATTAAAAAAAACCTGGATTATTACGATTATCAATCGAAAGTACTCCTCCGATTGTGTCCGATAATGATAGGTAAATTGATCCGATTTTACAACCCTAACATAAGGGGAAATTTACTTTTTAAAGTTATTTTGCTTCAGAGAAAACATTTCATGAAATGTAGACCTGCTTGCCTTCAAAATGCTCCCCAATAATAGATTTCCTATTCCTTTTATACCTCCTGCTACAAAGTTGTGGAGATATACTGGATTTACCATGACCGTCCATCTGTCTGAAGAAAAAGCTTAATTGACATCGCAATTCCTCCCAAACTTTACACAATGAAAGATCATGATACATGTATGTAGATGAATGTGCATGAAAAAAGGATTTCTGCCGAAAAGGTTACACAAGTCTTATGGCCCCTGGACTTAGATTTTTCATACATTTTCAATGTAAAACTAAAACTTTGCCGTCGCAACTCCTCTCAAACCAATTCATGGATATCAGTGAACTTTACAAAATGAAAGATATAGAAGTGCATGAAGAAATATGATTGCTGTCACAAAACTCCAGAGTTATGGTCCTTGAACTTATATTTTTATGCAATTTTATTGTCAACCTTTTCATCACACGCAAAATGTACCTCATAAGGCTATCATGAAACAGTCATCATATACTAAGTGTTTCATTAAACATAATAATACGAAAGTGTTCCGACTCCTTACCTCCCTGAAGAAAATTTAAAACCAATTTTAATTCACCAGACACTGTGTTTCTGATAGTAAATCCTCATCAGTGGTACTAAGTAAATGCAGATGTGATTTTCTTCTGACACAGCCAAAGATATTTCAGTACCGCCCTCTGGTTTGTTTGGTTTTTTTCTTTTTTTTTTTATTTAAATGTTTGCATTTACTTTGCAGAGAGTGCGCGGCTCCAAATTCTCTGTGGAGTCGATTCAGTAGCATAGTTAAATAAAATCTATGACCAAAATGATCTACATGTAGTTCGAAAAAAAAATATGCCCTGGGGGTAAAATTAGACCTTTGGGGCAGTTTCACTGTCGCATTGTATTGAAGACTGCTATATTATAATTTTATTTTTTCTAGTAAAATAGTTCACCTAAAACGAAATTTGAAAACATGAATTTGACAGACTCACTTGGTTTTCTTTGCGCCCCACTGCTTGCGGACTTATTTTTATATTCATACGAAGCTGACTTGATCCAGACCTTGATCTCGACTGGGCGAAAGCACCTCGCATCTCAGTTCAATTTTACCTTCAGATACATTGATGACGTGTTGTCCATCAATAATCCGAACTTTGCGGATCATCTACTCTCTGTATGACAAGCGTGACGATTTCACCTTCCTCATCACTGACATTCTACATTGTGATTGAATGGCTGTCATCATCACCAAACAAGACATACTTACATGTACCTGACATGTCGAGCCCCGACCAGTCGAAATTTTACCGCCGAGATGACGAAATTTTGAAAGCTTAATGCGAAAGTTTTGTTAACAATTCGACAGCTTTTTTTAAAGCTACTGAGATGACGAAATTTTGAAAGCTCTAAAAAGCTTTCGAAAAATAGCTGACGAAAATTTCGTTAACTAATCTTTGTTAACGTAAATTTTGAAAGCTATGAGCTTTAAAAATTTCGTCATCTCGGAGAGTTCAAAATATTTGAAAGCAATCGCTGACGAAATTTTGAAACAATCGCTGACGAAAATTTTGAGAGCAATAGCTGACGAACATTTTGAAAGCAATAGCTGACGAACATTTTGAAAGCAATAGCTGACGAACATTTTGAAAGCTATCGCTTATGAAAATGTTGAAAGCTATCGCTGACAAAAATTTTGAAAGCTTTTTAAACGCTCGGGCGCCATATTGTTTTTGCAATGGCTGCGGCACGCCTCGGGCGAATTCCTCTGCACAGTTTGGAAGATGAAAGAAGCCGTCTCATTATTGGCGTGGCACTTTAAAAATTTGCTGATTGTGAAATATCTTTCAATGCTTCCATCAGTCACAGAGAAGCCAAGGTTTCACTGGATACATCAAGAATTGTGTAATTAAAATCTAGTTCCATCTCGAAACATAGAATCTTTAAATAAACTTGTAAAAGTAAACAAGATACAATATTTCATTTAATCCAAGAATATTTATTTTGATAATTTAATCTGAATGAACATCATTATTAGTACTATTTATCAAGCAAATTATGAAGATGATTGCTTTGATTTTGGCCATCTTGGTTTTCTCGACACAAAATAGCTTATGAGAAAAGCTTTCAAAAATTTCGAAAGCTAGTTAACGACATTTTTGTTAGCAATTACCTTTCAAAAATGTTGAAAGGTATACATAGTTAACGAAATTTTAGTCAGCGATTAGCTTTCAAAAATGTTGATAGCTATAGTTAACGTAATTTTCGTCAGCGATTAGTTTTCAAAAATGTTGAAAGCTATAGCTGACGATATTTCGTTAACTATAGCTTTTAAATTTTTTGAAAGCTAATCGCTGACGAAATTTCGTTAACTATAGCTTTCAAAAGTTTTGAAAGCTTGTGCTGACGAAAATTTTGAAAGCTAGGGAATCGCTGACGAAAATTAGTAAACGATAAATCGTTGACGAAATTTCGTCATCTCTCGAGTATTCAAAATTTTGAAAGCAATCGCTGACGAAATTTTGAAAGCTGAGCTTTAAGTTAAGCGAATATTAAACTTTCGACTGGTCGGGACTGTTCATCAAAAGGTACATCGAGACAATCACCGAATTTGACAGGTTTCCATTGAGCTATTGCGACGGGTGTTGCATGCAATCAGAAAGCTGACTCTCCCTGGGCACCTGGTCTCACTTCGGAAAATTGTTCATTCCGAGGTTCGCAACCGTTCCTGTGGAAAATCTAATGATTTTGCCTTGCCTTCTCGACTATGAGACTGAATAACTGATGGGTACTTCTGTAATGTTTATTTATTACAGCATGTTCTATTAATTATTAAAGTCTGCGTTTATGAGATTAATATCACTACTAGTTGTTGCATGACTTTGTCATTGGTATCAAATGTCTTACAAAGAACGAAAGAAGAAAGAAAGAAAGAGTCTCTAATGTGACTACTAATTGTTTTCTATACAATTGTTATAGTAGATGATAGTCTATGGAATCCCCCCTACAATAACTAATTTGTTACATTATTTTTGGATAAATAGGAGTTATAACAATACGTCCCACGAGAATACGGCAAATTGATTTTTCATGTACACAGACAAAATAATGTTTACGCTATACAGATATCCGATATGATTAAATAGGACCTTATTTGAGCTAACAAAAACTAGAATTTTCACTTAATTTCAAAGAGTCCACTTCGTAGACAATCGTGTATATGATTGACTAAATATTATACTCATATTTCTAATGGGGTTTGTTTATAATGTCGCCAGCAACTGATCATTCTATTCGTCGTCCGACCATCCGTCTGTCTATCCGTTTGTCTTGTAAGGAGAAAAGAAGTGTTCCACTTCTCATGACAGAGAGCAGAATTCTGGACATTAAAAATTCAAATTTGATGCATCAAACACGCATGTTTCTGATAATGAATCCACACCAGTGGTACATGTACTGCAAGCTTAAATTATTCAAAGATCCCAAACTAATTTAGTGTGGTACAATCTCGAACAGGTATCAATTCTGTGAAAAGTTAGTGGCTCAAAATCTTGTGTAAGGCGCATTCGGGATCAGAAGAGTAATTAAATTTAAAATGCGACCAAAATACTTTGTAATCACACCAACTGTGTAGAGAAACGTAATCTGATCAAAACACATACTTGCATGGTTGAGGTCCTCTGAGTACTGTCTTGCTTACTGTGAGGCTAATTAATGAAATCTAATGCAGCAATTCCTAAGAAAATGAACATTTAAAAATAAGTTTACGGACGACGGATAGATAGACGAACGCCGGACGGAGCGGTATAATAGAAGCTTAAAAGCAATATTCAGGTCTGTTTTATTAACAAAACAATACGCTATAAAATAATTTTATGAGCAAATTGTATCGCCAAGAATTTTCCTCAATGGCATTTTCAGTTGCTTACTAAAGGCAGTTAGCATGCGCAATACAATAGTTGATTAAACACATGATAACAAGATATGTTTAAAATTCTAAACCTATCATGGTCGAGTTCTAATCTTCCTTTCAAATCGCAAAAAATAACCCACGTTATTTCCTTCTATTTTTTTTCTGAAAATCGCAACATTTAATACTCGCAAACATTTTTGGTTATGCGGCATCGTCAAAAGATAAAATAACGTATTATCAAAGAAAACATTTGATTCAAGAACGAAGCTTTTTCTTGTTAACAAAACCTATATATTGCTGGAAATGTGACCATACTTTTTTCGTACATTTCTTAGAAAATTTCAATACTTGGAGACCAAATCAATTATTGCTTTTGCTATTAATGTAATTCAACTCCATCCTTGATTGAAATACTACAAAATTTATTTATTTTACTAATTTCATTGTTTCCTTATAAAACGTCAAAATATTGCATTTCTATGTTTTCGGGGGTGACCTTTATTCGCCGTTTTTGTTGGAAAGTATCCTAGTTGCCGTAAAACGGAAAAATTGCGATTTGTCTTATCAGGAAATCTTTCTTCACCACTACTTTTAGGAAATTATGCCAACTAAAATGTTTTCTTTTTTGGATTTAGTCAAAATATTTGAATATTTACGTCTAAAATTTGGCGTTTTCATTAAATTTTCCACATTTTGTGGTATTTTTTTCAAAAATTAGTGCAGAACATGTTACAATATATCAAAATATGACGGCTTCTGTCATATTTGATAGGATATAGAAAAATAAACTTGCCAAATATTTGCAATAACCAATGAGAAGAAATTAACTATGAAACAGCGAAATATGGTCACCGGCGAAATATGGTTCCTCGCTCTATATCATTGTCCGCGCAACTCACTTGTCTACGTCGTCGGCAGGTTTTCGGATGGGAATTGATAACGGTGTACGTTTTATGTCCATACGACTAATACTGATTACAGATCACAATTAATTTTGAATGTTCGTTGACCACGCAAATAGTTCCTGATTATTTCAATCCCTCGTCTTCTTACATTTAATTTCTACGACTCTTTTTACACTAGATGATTCGTTTTTTACGTCAATGAGTCGCAGATGAGTTGAAAAAAAATATGCTAGCATGTTGATTGATACTGCATCATCCTAATCGCGGAATGCCAGTTGTGTTATGAGGCTCTAGAATTGATAAATTGTAGAACATTAGAGCCACAGATACCCCCTTTCGGGTTTAAAAAGATATTAAAAGTCTACTAAGCGACAGATTTTTGCATGAATCCATTTCTGAGCTTATTTTGATACTATCTAGCAGATATAAAAGTTTCAAGCAAAAAATGGTGGTGCGATTCGAGTATTTAATCGTCATATTAGTATAATTTACAAAGGAATATATTGGAAAAAATAATTGGGGTCTGATACCTACTACGCTCATAGTGAAAGATAACTATTTTCGATTTCCGAAGTGAACTGCACAGACAGTACCTCTTTCATAGCATGAATGGAACAGAGAGTGATTAATGAAGTTTGGATAATTTGTTGTATCAAATCACAGGGTGTATACACCACATTATAAATTAGTACAATTTAATGCATAAACAAAACCTAAATGAAGCAATAACAAAATGCAAAAATCCATCGATCAAGGCTTGTTTCACATTATCGATTAGCATGAATGGTAAATTATACAGGGGTGAAGTATCATCGCCTGGTCACAAACCCTTTCCTCAATACAAACCCTGTCTTATATACAAATGTATGTCTTTATTAAAAACCCCAAGGGAGGACACTTTCCTTTTACTCGATCGTGGCATCCTCTTTTTTCCTTCCTACAGGCTAAACCGCATGAATGGTAAACATAAAATTTTATTGCAGTTTCATCAAATTTTAATTGTTATCATTGTATATATTTACTCCTCTTCTGTTTCTACAGAATATATTTCAACACGCCCATGATTCCAGGCAAATAATTTCCGTTCCATTGGGTTATAATCAAGCATGTAAGTATGAACATATGTACTTTGTATAGCATTAACGAAGGGAATATCAGAGGGAGATAGAATTTTACCTCCACCTGTGTTAGTATTATAGATGTATTTGATAAAACTTGGCGTTTTATCATATGAATCGATAGCATATAACACGCCGCAGATCATGAAACTGTTGCCGACCTCGCGTTTCGGAATTTGCGTCATCCATGTTTCCGATACGGTAAAGTCTTGTTCCGCTATCTTCGCAATCATGATATTTCCATGCGATATTTCCGTAGCGTAGATGACCCATAGTCCATACTCATCAACGGCGAAATCCACGTCGGAGAAGAGACCGGACTGGTAAGGAAAAGCGTTATGAGCTCCGGCACCTACAAGCTCTAGTTCTCCTATCCATCTTCCCTCCATGATATTATATTTGACAATTTTATTTGTCATCATTTTATGACAATACAACATGTTTTCAAACACCACACCCCCAGTTCCTTCACAGAAAAATGGAAGCATTATTTGCTTTATGGAAGCAATATTGAGTCCAAAGTCGTCAAAATTTTTGAAGGCAATGATTTGGTTGATGTCACTATGGCCATAGCTGACCCATATTTGACCTGCGTGGATCGGATCCTTCATGACCGTGCCATCAGGGATTCCTACTTTATACACCCTGTCCCCGTTTCCGATGCTGACAAGTTTTCGGGGACAAAAATCTGCAAGAAATTGAATAAACCATAAATGAATATTGTTCTAGCTATGTCAAATCAAAAATTTTACACTGCACGTTGATATTTCATGTAAAAGTCCAATTTGATTCTTATGTACATTTCGAGATCAACCAAGGTTGACACAGTTCAACTTAGGCACTTCAGGAAGAGAAGAAAAAGAAGAAGAAGACCTCTGTCATCACACCGTATGAACACGAAATGATTTAAAAGTGGGCAGACCCGGCAGAGCATACATATTCAAAATTATAGATAAGGAAGAGATTCTCAACATAATGATATTGCAGTAATTGCAGCATGAGATGATGAGGGGGAACTGACAGATGGAGACAAACACACAACTGATACATGAAGGATACCAGTCATATCAAAGTATCCATAGAGCTCAATTAGTAAAAACAAAATTCATTGTAGATGGCGCCAGTGCAGAGCTGAGCACTCGTATTTAATGTAATGAAATTGCTTAATTTTTTAATGTTAAGCTTCATCGTGAAAATTAAACTTTTTAGTAAGAAAATATATTTAGTATTTTTAAAACTAATTATGGAAAGTGATCCATTTTACGGTACTCTCCGAGTAACGTAGTTATTCACGAATTTTTACGATGATATTCAATAGATGAGCGTACAAGATAAAAAACATTTTGGCGTAATGATTTTACGCAGAGTAAGTTTTATATACTTGTCTTTGTCAAATTAGTTATCCAATGTGGCATGTCGTTTAATTCTACTGGCCAGTATACTACATGTATGATCATTCTTTCAAGTTTGAACTTCTTGTATTATGTCCCGATACATAGCTATATTTTGTGCGAAGACTAAATCAAAGCAATGTCAATGTCAAGATATAAGGGTTAAACCTTGTTGTATTGGAAACAACGAGTGAAATATAAAAAAATTAAAAACCTATCACGTATCATTCAAAACGTAAAAATGACCCAAAAAATTGTATACCAATTTATAAGACATATTCTAAATACCATACAAAATTCACATATAAAGCAACAATAACATGAATAATCCATTTGATAAAGTTTGAAAAGCTCTTTACCAAATCCAAGCCAGTCAATAAAATCCAATTAAGGCAAAAATTTTGGATTTTGTTTTTTTCTTTCTTTTGCATCAAGTTGAGATTTCAAAACTCACCAGCCATCGAGGTTTTTAAAAGTAGAAACAGGTTGTAAAATACAGAATATGGAATGAAAGCATAATGTTAGAGGAAACACTTCTCATCTTTTGAGAATGCAGAGAAAATACGTTTTATCTAAAATTCAAACTAAGAACTTAATCCTACCCTGTAGCAAAGTGTTGAAAAAGTACACATAGCATGTTTAAGTTTGACTTTTTTTCATATTTCATATTTTGTGTTTAATTTACCTTTTCTTTTTTCTGCCCTTGATATGTTTGATTTCAGTAACGTCGTATACAACATGACCATTTCTTGTTGGTAGTCGTTGTTAAGTGCCAAGGAGCTTCTGACAGATTTCTGCGTCGCAGATACTAGAGTTTTAATGGCTGATATCAGCTCTTTCATCTCGTTATTTTGAGTCAACATGGCCATTTGTAAATATCTGTATTGGTTCTGTAGAGCAGCTATCATTGCACGATGAGCATGGACCGTTCCAGGGTTAAACTTATGTAAAGCTTCTAAATCATTTTGAAGATCACGATCTCCACTTTCAAGTGTCTCTGTGATATTGTCAATCTTTCCGGTGCGAAATGTCAATCTTTTCTTGGCTCTACGCAATAGTTTCGTGGCGTCCTTTAGTTTCCGGACCGTTTTAACATTAGGACCAAGGCTTTCTCTGATGGTTTTGTTTCCGTTATTTTTCGTCATACTGACTCCTGACAATCTCTGGAACCACAGTGGTTTTTCCTCCTGATCTCCCGACATTATCATAGTTTTACCGTTACCTTTTACCGTTAAAGTCACATTTTTAGCGCATGCAATCCGAAATACTTTTGTCTCTACATCAAATTCATACGTACATTCATCGTGTTTCACAGGTACACATAGAACACATGAACACTGCAAGAGTAAAAGAAGCAAGATGTAAATTTCCACCATACTTTTTAATTTTTTCATCCCATAATATGGAAAAAAAATTGTAGAATACAAAATATAAAAGAATTTCAATTCAGTTTCTATTACAATGAAGATTTTCCTCGCAAACGAATCGTGAAATTGTGAAATATCATCAAAAGCACTTGTTTGCTCTTCTTGTGCTTGATAAACATCCTAGCTCCATAATGATGCACACGCGAAAACAATTACTGGAACATAAAGGGGGTTTTCCACAAAGATGAAACATCACAATTTAATTAGACAGACTTGGGAATAATGGCGTAAATATTTTACATGTATTGACGTCCTGCCGAGTTCCTGATATAAAATTGTTAGACCCCACTCCCAAAGGAATACGCTTATGTCACTATATACGTCTGGCGTACAATGGAGAAAATATGGTGAATTAGGGAATAAACAGTTTTCACTAAGACTTAACGTTATTATGGATGTCAAATACTTGGAGGGAAAATTTTTATTGGCATATAATTCCTTAATAAGCGTCAGTATAAATCCTACATTGTTAGTTTGATATCCTTTGATTTGCATCAAAGAAAATATCAGTTACGAAGATCTTTGATGAACAATCTTTGTTAATTATAGGCTTTACTCATTGTAAGCCGAAAATTGAACATACATTGAAAGCACAAGTTTGTGTGTTAGTTTTGCTACTCAAAGAAATACATAGTAGACTTTGATTCATAAGAAATTAATTAGATACTTTCTAACTAGCTTTTCTCGACACAAACTCTTTTCATCCTTTCCCTGTATTTTATTTTCATATACCGTATTCATAAATTTATCACAGATTTGGGGGGGGGGGGGTTCTATTACAATAATGTACTATTTTCTAAAAGGTAAAAATCACATTGCAAAAATAATGCATTTTATACCTGTGAGACATGCCTAAGAATGAAAAATGTCCTCCAACCCCTCATTTCAATCAACATTACGGATACAAAATTTTCGAAATATACGTAGTTCTAGCACATTATAGTGTTCAGCGTGGAACACTTAAACAATACATTATTATATAAAACTAAGTACGTTTTCAAAACACCACAGACAAAATAACATAGAATACGCACGTGTATATTTGTCGGCGGAGCGAGGTTCGAACCTGCAACGTTCAAGTTACTGGCCCGACACCCTCACTACTAGACCAATAAAAACCATTCAAAGCCATTGAGACTAAAGAAGAATATGAACAAGTGTCATTTTTCGAAATCTTGATCCTTTTAAACGGTTCCTTATCCAGTTACATGTTTGTGTATCAATTTATTCTAATGCACTCCGTTTGCAACGCGCATTTTGATTGGTTGAGCGATGAAAAAACTGCAAGGGGATTCACGTTTCACCTGCAGTTTTTTTCATGACGTCACGAATGCATGTTAGTGTATTAATGCGCACTGTCGTAAACATAAATAAAAACATGTCGGAAACCTGTAGCTCCTCCCCGATGTTCCCAAATTTTAAATTAAGTCTTCCGTGCACCCCAGAGGCATATGAAGGAGTTGACGAAATGGACGGCGAGGACACTGAATTGCTGTCAGCACTGCTAGGAATTGAAGACGAAGAAAATCCTGCTAATTTTCCTACTGAGGATCGTGAGGACCCCCCTGTTCCGACGCCGGTAGCAGACGACGCTAACGCTAGCAGTTCTCCGCATCCAAAACAAACAACAAGATTTGCCGATCTAGAGGATGATGATTTAGATGATATCCTTGTGCAGTCAATGAGCAAGGAAACCATGAAAACCACAAAATATGGCGTGTCTCTCTTTAAGAGTACGTAGATCCACATCAAGAGTAATATCAGTCCATACATATATTACAAGTCCTTGGTCCATACAGTACACACACACATTTATTGAATTTAAATTAAAAAGCATGTAAACTCAACAAAATTTCATATAATAAAACAAGTCAATTTACCCCCCCCCCCCCTTCTAAAAGTACCTGATATTGACACACATATCTCCACCTTTCTGGCATTTGCCACATAAGACAATCAAACACAAAATGTACAAAAAAACACACTGGGCAATTTTACTGAAAGCTTACTCACATATCAGTCAAAAGGTATTTGCCAAGGTCAAAGTTTACTAAAATGAGACCATACTCTAAGGTCAAGGTCATGAGGCCATAAAAAGATATACTGGTAGTAAATTCTTATCACAAAATGCACATGTGGCAAGTGTATACAATTATGCATGTGATGGGGAAGTAAAAATAAATTCCTTGACATTATGATTTTTTTAAAATTTAGACTGAATTCCTTATGTACCTGTACTACATATTTTCTCAAATTACCTATCCATGTAAAATCTAGAGTTCTTTAGAGTTCTATAAACACCAGTATGTGACATTGGTAACATAAAAATGTTTTAAATAGAGCTCTCATTTAAATAGAGCATATCAAATTACACTATAAAACCATAACTTGCCCTATATCATAAAAGTCATGTAACCTTGACCTTTGAAATGCATATATGCATTGGAGGTTTGCTGCTAATTATCAAGATGTTTTAATTTTCATGTTTAGGAAAAAGAACTAAACACATATCATTATGGCAATGGTGCTAATTTGAACATCATGAATTTTAAGATTTTGGAAAAATAGTGAACACAAAATTCTTTCAAAAATAATTGAAAATCTCTTGAAAGTTACATAATACAGAAAATTTACTAAAATGATTTACAATCTCCTAATATCTAATTGACGAAATACATGTATATATAACTCTCCCCCCTTTTTTTTATAGAATGGCTTTGTGATAGGAATTTGGATCCAAATTTTGAAGATTTGCCCATTGACCAGTTAGACAACACACTGCGTAGGTTTTATGCCGAAGTAAGGAATTCTGATGGGGAATACTACAGCAAGAGCACATTTGTTGGCGTGCGAGCCTCTATCAATAGGCATATCAGGGGTCATCCTTACAGCAAACCATTTTCCTTATTGGAATCAAAGGAATTCCCCAAGTCCAACACAATGTTTCTAGCTATGTTGAAAAAAATCAAAAAAGAGGGTTGCGATAAAACGAAACATCACTTACCAATTTCTGAAGCTGATCTTGAAATTTTGCGCAACTGTGGAGTGTTTAGTACCGATTGTCCCAAATCACTCCAAAGAAAGGTGTGGTTTGATATAACTCTGAATTTTGCACGTAGGGGCCGTGAAAATTTGAGGCAGCTCAAATTTGACTGTTTCAATTTTGCACAAGATGAAAATGGGTGCGAGTATGTAGAGATGGCATACAATGAGTCCACCAAAAACCACCAAGGTGATAATTTGAAGGATCGAGACTTTGAATGTCGTCCAAGAATGTATGCTTCTGGAGGTGCCTCATGCCCAATATCATCTTTAAGAAAGTATCTAGAGCTGCGTAATCCTAAAACTGATCACCTGTTCCAGAGACCCAAGGATAGCGTACAAAATGGTGTTTGGTACAATTCTGCCCCTATAGGTGAGCGTACATTGAATGACATGATGAAGGTAATCTCGAAGGATGCAGGTCTTAGTCGTGTGTACACGAATCACTGTGTCAGGGCAACTACCATCACTCTACTGTCCCATGCTGGTGTGGAAACCAGAGAAATCATGAAAATATCAGGGCACAGGAATGAATCAAGCATCAGGAGCTACAACACTGACTCCTCCAGTTCACAAAAACGTGCATATTCTGGTATTATCCAGGGTCAGAAACCAGCTCTTCCTCCTTCAGCAGCCGCAGGATCTGAACAGCAGATGCTACAGTTGCAAAATAGAAATCAAGTTCCCGCTGTAATTGATCAGAGGCACTTCGCAAATAGTTACGGTTTCCTAAACCAAGTCGCAAATCATCGTCAATTTGACATTCATAATTCGGTGGTACATGTTCACAACTACTATGGCGGTAATCAGAGTGCATAATCCTAAATGAATAATCCAAAACGATGGCAAACAACATTTTTTCGCTTTGAAGAATACACGTGTTGACAGTTCTCTGTTTTGAAATGTTGTCTGTTTCACACTTGAGTGAGCTTTAAAAGCAAACTCTCTTAAGTTTAATTTCTTCATTTTCATGATGATTAAATTGATGTTTACGTATTTCTTGTGTACTGAATTTTAGTATTTACTGCGGAAATTTTCATAATCATTCACGCAAACCTAGAACTACTTCTTGTCGCGGATGTTTCGCCCGAATGCACTTTTTTCGCACCTTGTGCATTTCCATATATATTTATGGTAATTTCAAGGGTCATATGCATTAGAATAGGGTTACCATACTAGTGTTTTAAAAAAACTGACAGGGTATCGGCGAATCCCCTGTCAGAAATAGCCGTTTCACCGCTCGGCTAACGCCTCGCGGTGAAACTAAATTTCTGACAGGGGATTCGCCGATACCCTGTCAGTTTTTTTAAAACACTAGCATGGTAACCCCTAATTCTGACTCCTTTTTATGATGGAGAATCATACGTTCTCCATAACGAGTATAACGAGGATCAAACTCTCTGGGGGGGGGGGGGGGGGCTCCTGTGACTTAATAATTGAGTCGACGATGTGTTTCGACTCAAGTTCCTAAATGAAAGCATTGATTATGACCATCACCGGAGGAAGTTCTTTGTGAATTTGCGCCATCTAAAATAATTTCCTTATATGAATAAGATAAAATTTTGATTTTTCCAATACATTATTGAACTTCTTATGATTTATTATCCAGTTTGATTATGTCTTTTCTATTGTCTTTATGTATGACATGGAAAAAGTGATGCTATAATTGTGAAAAAAAAATAATATCAGCGTGACCGCCTGTCATGTCTTCACAAACATGAATTAAATAATATGCCTAGATTAGAATTTTATACCAAGATTAAAGAAAACTTTGAAATCTAAAATTGTTTAGATTTTATTGATAATTTCAAAAGAAGATCATTTTACTTTAACAAGATTTCGATGTTTTACGCATAATTTGGAAATAAAAGTTGGCAGGCACCACAATATACCAAGGTATAGATTAGGTACATGTTGTCCACCAAATCAGAAAGGAAATGAGTATCATTGTACATGTATTCTTATATGTCCAATGTACAGAGAATAAAGGCTGAATTTTTACCCCAAATTTGCATATCGATGGCCTAATATGTAGAAAATTATCACTTATCAAAAAATATTCAAAAGTCAAAAGCGAAACATTGTATTAGTTTGTCACAATTCATTTATTCAGCATTAGAAATAAGAGGTCGCATGTTTGAGTAATATATACTAATGTTACATCTCGATATACATATAAAGTAAGATTTATTTACAATTCCACAATTTTCATATTAATTCTCATGTATTATTGTATTCTATAATTATGTATTTTGCTTTGAGCATGTATGTGTCATTGGTCCCGATTTTGGACAATTAATTCTTACGCATCTTCTGTTTAAGCATTCATTCAGCGTGAATTTTATAGATATTTCAATTTATTATGGTCAACTGTTCGGACTTCTCTTACGTAAGAAATTGCCCATGAATTTTGTTTTACGTATGGAATATTATTGATTTAAACTGTATTATGACAAATATGGATAATGACCATATCCCTGTTTACAGCACAAAATCGATAATCGATATATGTTAAGCTGGTGGATACATAAAAATTATAAATCGTTTAAAAATTCCACCGAAAATAAGGCAGATTTTACCGCTCTGACACTTTTTCAAGAAAACCACAATCTGAGCATGTCCTCTCATATTTGAGCACGGGAATATACTTTTTCTTCGATATTTTGAAAAGTTTTCCCTAGGAGCACATGTTACTGTGTGTTTTGAAAAATCGTTGATATTCAGTATCTCTGAAATTTTGACCTTAACTTTTATGATTTTTTGTTATTTTTGTAAAAAATCGAGAAATTTTTTAAATGATCGGTGAAGTTGGTACCTATCACAGGTGCCTGCAGATATGATTGTTTCCAACTGCAGATATGATCGTTTCCAACCCCCCCCCCCCCCCTCTCTTTCTTTCTCAGAATCATGGCTGAAATGGCCGTGGAGTACTCCACGGCAATTTTAGCCATGATTCTGAAAAAGAGGGGGAGTGGTGGAAACGATCATATCTGCAGGCACCTGTGGTACCTATGGTGAAACTTTAATCAAATTTAAGTTTTATACAAAGTTTCTAACCTGTTTTATTGTATATTAACAAAGAAAACGACATTAAATAAAAACCAAATGAGGTCATTTCAACACTTTTGTTATTTTCGTTAGCAACAAGTTTCCGGCATTTTTACCCAGTCTTTCAAATAAGCAAAATTCTTGATTTTCATCAAGAAACTATTAATTTTCCTTCATAAAATGATTAATTGACACAAATACTATAATTTCATATGGTTATCATAAAATCGTTGAAATTCCTTCATTCAGAAGACTTATCAATAAACTTGAAAAATAATTACATGTTTCAGGTATGCAATTAATCTTCAATCGCCAAGCTTTTGTAGGTTAATCGAACATGCAAGTAATTGGGCGGTGGGGATGGGGCGTGGGGGTTGTGTATGTTTATACAGTTAAGTAAACATGAACGAATTATCTTCAAAATAGCAGCTGAGAGCAACCGGAAAAAAGATCCATTAATCCTGATGGTTACATGATTAGAATGTGCATCCATCAATTGCTTAACGACTACCTGAAATCTCATGTACCAGATTTTCATAAAACCCTTTTGAAAATCATTATTTACTAATCATTACGCTCAGAATTATTTAGTCTAGGTTGGGATTGTTCGTGATTAGATTGCTGAAGTTCTACATCAAGCCGAAGGTAGATTGGTGCATACATTTGTTTTAGATCTTAGAATGCTCTTTATTCAATAATGTATCACGACAGGTGGGTAATCTCGTTCATGAATTAATTGACTGCTTGATTTAAACACGTTGTGCAAGTGTGTAATTAATTTGAACTTTGAGAAGAATAAGACAAGAACATAGAACAAATTACGAATATTCTTTGAGAAAAAGGATTCACGCACTCTAAAATACATTGTCATTAATTTCAAGCAGTGTTATGAGATACTTCCTCTATCATGAATGAACTATCAAGCAATAAGTAAAGGGAAAGAGTGCATCTCAAGAGCCGCGCACTCTCTGTAAAGTAAATGTACAAATCTAAACTCAAAAAATTAAAGAGGGCGCTGCTGAAATGAATTTTGGTTGCTCCGCTGGAGGCTTCACTGATGAGAATTATTATTCGAAACACTAGTCTGGTGCAGAAAAATTGATTTGAAATTTTCTTCATGAAGGTATAGAGTTGGAACACTTCCGTATTAATAAGTAGAAACGCGTTTTAATTGTACTTCTATTCATTAATATGTTATCGAATTTCTTAACGACATTTCAAAGTTTGGAAACTAATGACATGAACTTGATTCATTCCCGTTTGCTTATACATACAAGTATTAGCTTTTACAAAAAGCTTGCCGGCAGTTAGCAGGCATTAAATGTTGTAAAATTCTAGGAAGAAAAAATGGAATAAACGATTTTTATTCTTGTTAGACGACCAATCGCACATTTCCGGGCTTTTCCGTTTTTATTTCCGATTCACGATACGGAAATTTCCGAGGATCTGTGTTTGTTGTAGGACGTATCGGTACAAAGACTTTTCGATGCATCTTTCGGAAGAAAATGCACTGATATGATATGACTTTCATTTGTCAAGTCATCTAGACTCTTCAGCCGACCTGATGAAAGTATCCTACGCACAGAATCTGAATAACCTTGACGAATATTTGCATTTTTGTAGTTGTCTACCAATCATATTGCCAAGCGTTATTTTATCCATGCAAGTATGTCACGATTGATTACAGTATACCGGCAGTCACTGCCGGTAATAAGAGATGAAGTTCCCAACACGACGACATTGCGCCTGTCACATCGGAGCACAAACGGATGATACAAAAAGGGAACGAACAGACGGACATACCGAAAATAGTCCAATAAAATCATTACAACATGTAGGACTACACTATATAAGGTGGGGATCCCCTACCAGACTTCGTTGCAGTACTCACAGCCAAGTACCAAACACCTCATCCGAAAAAATAACCACAGCAAGAAACTTAAAAGAGACATACGACATAGAGACATGAAACACTAAAGACTACACATAAACCAACGAGACCAACAGGCAATCAGTGCCGACTTAAGGTCAGGGTGGTGACTTTTAATAGAAATGAGGTAGAAGAAAGATGGATATGTCCACATGTAGAGGAACATCTCTTCAAACTATTCAGACCAAAAAATCTAAATTTGCCCGTCTCGTTTTTTTGGCTATATACGTCCATTTTTGGCCTATTTGAACATTTTCGTAATTTTAGAGAATACCACATCATAACTTTACATACCTCTGCAATGCATGAAATTTCAAAAAGTCATATATACCCTTATTCTTCTAGATTCTTATAGCTTGTGTATGAATTAAAGCCTACTTTGAAAAATTCTGATAAAATAAACAGTTCTAAGGAGTGTATTTTCTTATATGTACGTTTTTGCTGGTTACCATGGCAACAACTTGTTATTTTTATTGATAGCTAGAAGGTCGCCAGGTGCACAATTTTTTTTCTATGTATAGAGCTATGGTATTGCTTTATCCTAAAGCAGTCAAACCAATATGTACCTAAATTCGTTTTTGAGCAAAATGACTGTTTCTATAAATAGCACAAGAACTTGTACAAAAAATCAACATTTTGAACCAAAAACGTAGAGATTTCCTCGAAGTTCGAATTTCTAATTCTCTCATTATTAAAGAGTATAATGAATAGTATATATTCTCATGTTTGAATCTTTAGAAGCAGAACTCATGCGAAAATGACAATTTTTGCACTATTTTCGGGAATTTTTCATTGAAAAATATGCATTTTTCCCAGAAATACCCATTCAGCAATGAAAATTTCAAGGAGTATTATTTTTTTCTGAAATAATGCAACAAACTGAGCTGATACCATTAATCGTCCATGTCGGTTTCAAATATTACATGATATGAAAATAGAGTTATCTCCCTGTAGTCGCAACCCTAACCTTAAGACGACAATCTGCCACGCAAGTAGCAAATGGTATGGACTTCCGGATTACTAGAGCAAATTCCTCATACTTTATCGGTTACCCAAAAGTCTCGAAGAACATGAAGAACGCACAATAAACTCCTCACTGTAATGTTAAACGTCTTCAAATTCAATAGCATATGGATCAGGAGTCCCTGAGAGCACATGTAGCCAAGTTCCATCAACTTCGGTTGATTAATTTTGAAGACGTTTTACATTTGTACCACTTTAACGCAATCGAAAATTTCTATTCAAATTTCTTGAAATTTCTAAAACGTAGGTCCTGTAACATCATATCCAACCCATTCTGCTGTGTACCTTTCGATACATTTTTGACATAATAAATGTCACACTCTTTGGCAATATTACTAGTTTAGATTGAGGATCACTGACGAGGGTTAAGTTCATGAAACGTGCATGTCTGGTCCATGCTGCAATTAATATTTTCTCAAATGATGTTATAGAATTTGAAGATGTTTTACACTTGCAACTGGTGGCATCATGCAATGATAAACAGGTATCGCTTGATTCAGTTTCTGATTTTGGAACATATATACACAGTCATCGGAACAACTGCTCTTATAGTCAGGAAAAGACGTCACGTTCCAAGTCCTAATTACATACATGCTGCTCTGCAGGTTTAGTATGTCAAGTGTCAAACTATTGGCAGAATCATCAGGTGATGAGTAACCATTATACCGCCGAACGAACAAACTCCAATGGGACTTCTGGCAGCATACTTGGACGCTTATTTTTACTTATTTGTAGAGTTTAATTCATTTATGCAATTCATGTAACTTGGAGTCATAATGCAATTTCACAGAATTGAATCTTTCGGGAGGGATGAAATGTCGGATGGTGTTAATATTCATCTTGTGTGACAAAAATGGACATGTGTCTAATAGTAATCACATTAATCCGACTTTGTAATCAATCATTCTGTAATATTTCCTGAGCAGAATGAATTTATCATATATCATTTTTATACTAGATTTACTTTATTTGCTTTCTGACCAGCGGCGTTGATTTATTTGGGTTCCTACTACATCAAGTCAAGCTCCAGATTACAATTAATCTACTAATCAAACCGACTTCTAATTCATTTGAAGATATCGGATTGCATCAAATATCGATAATCTGTGATGACTTTTCCATTATCGGACCCTCAACATGCGATCAATGCCGCTTCAATTACATTGTCTTAAACCAGAGGAGATGGATTCCCAAAGCTCCAAGCACCAAGCATATCGTGCCTAATCTTAACAGACACAAATAGCCGACACGTTTATTCAACTGCTCCGTCAGATAATTTACACCCATTCCTCCTAGGATATATATCTTGCTGTTTGGAACCTGAGAGAAGCCTATCCACGTCTGCAGAGGTTATATTTTGATACCACATCATGGCAGATACGGCAATAACACCCTCTTCCCCCGTGTCCAGAAATATTGTGATCGGTATTGATGATAGCTGCTTCTCAGAATATGCATTTAACTGTAAGTATCATTCTTTTGATATTTATTTATTTCAGATCTAATTGAAAGAAATTTTAAATTCAGAAAGTCAATTAAATAATACGAATACGAAGAATGTTTATAAAATGAACGTGCTTTTCAAATCAACAGTAGATATGGTAGATATGTATAAACTTAACAATCTGTAGGATGTCTTGTTGAAAAACATTGGAGCCTGTTAATTACATACAAACAAAAACGCAAGAAACAATTTTCTGCATTAATAATTTCGCAGTATGCTACATGCACTTATAATTGCAATTAAGTAGAAACCAGCGAGCTAAATTACTTGGAAACAGGATGAATAAACAAACTATTATATATGCTATGATTCACAATGGAAAATCTGTAACAAGTACCTGTAAAATCTTTGAATTAAATCGCAATTAGCGATGAGAGTGAAAACAATGAATATATTCTTAGTTTAAACTTTTACTGTATTCAAAAAGAGAGGAGGGGATCTTTTACAGAACGAACCACTTTCCTAGAAAATAAACAGTTAAGCGCACACCCCAATCATAAAATACAAAGCAGGTGTACAAAACGAAGATTTCTAGGCAAGACACAAAATCTTATCCTTATGATCTTTCACAGACAATTCGCACGTGTTCTCGAAGTACCTTAAAACTTTGATTGCACTGTGAAATACTTATTGCTGATCATTCTTTCCATCGAAAAGAAATATGTATTTTGAGGAAAAACATTCATAGAACAAACAAAATGCTGATGGCAAAGAAGAAAGATTGAACTATATTCATTGCCAATTCATCTGTTCTTAAATGGTGTTTTTCAATATGAAGACGATTAACATTCAGCATGATGTTAATGAATTTTCTCCCATTATAGCTATTATGCCTAGTATGTGTCTATGATTATGTATGTCAGTTTCCAAATACATAAGTCTTATTTAAAGCGTCAAATTTTAGCTGTGATCTATTCAGTAGATAATGGCCGTATCGAACCGTCCTTATTTATTTATTCATGGATGCTTTTGATATTTCCATTAGATACACAAGAGACAAACCAATCAAGTGTCACGTTGGGTTCTACAAAAGTAAATTTACATCTAGCAAATTGCATTAAGTAAAAACGTACGAGTGTTTCCTAAGTTTGCCACCAAAAGCAGCCTCCTGGACAAAATTCGCAGTGTTCCAGACAATCCTAATTCATAGAGGCTAATGAATTCTCATAAATAAAGTTGAATTGATTTTTCGTAACTAATGAATATAATTATTTGTTCAACATTACTGCATGGAATATGATACCTGGATTTATTTACTTTACGGACCCCAAAGAATATATAGTTGATAAATACAACTGCATTGCAGTGTTATCTTATGTTCATCGCATCATGAACTCATGTTCATATTCAAGTTAACATTTTTTCAACTTTAGATTCATCTGTTTATCGAAAAGTCTCGTTTATGTTTCGGAGCTGTCAATGAGTCCGTCCGTGCGTCCGTCAATCCATCCGTCCGAGGTAATGTTTTCCGGACTTTTTTCTGAACCCATTGAAATTTGACAAATTACTTGATGTAAAGCGGCGTGAGATCAAGTTTGATTTCAGACAAATTGACCTTTTTCAACAGAGTGATGGCCCTTGAACATAGAACTTTTCAACAATTTTACAGTTATCCAGACTTTTTTCGCAGCCTCTGTAGCTTATGAATTGAAACTTGAAATTTGCCTATATTATTAACAATTACAGATGATTCAGTTCGAGCTTAGGAAAAATCGACCTTTTTTTAGCAGAGTTATGGCCCTTAAAAATATAAATTTTCAGCAATTTAACAGTTTTCTGAACATTTTTCGCAGCCTTTTTATCTATTGAAACTTAAAAGTATATGCCTTTAAAATAAATGATTACAGATCCAGTTCGAGTTTCGAAAAATTTAACCTATTTTAGCAGAGCGATGGCCCTTGAATATAGAAATTTTCAAAAATTTAAAGTTTTCCCGACTTTTTTCTCAGCCTTTGAATATATTGAACTGAGACTTCATATATGCCTTTATAATAAATAATTACAGATCCAGTTCGAGTTTTGGAAAAAAATGACCTATTGGTAGCTGAGATATGGCCTTTGAACATAAAAATTGTCAACATATTATTGGTTTACGCCTTCATAATAATGATTTGCAGATCCAGTTTTAGTTTCGGATCAATTTGCCTTTTTTGCAGAGTTATACACTGGAACTTAGAATGTGGGTTGACTTTAGGAAGTCAAAGAACGTATGTTTTTAAGGTTAGGGGTCAGAAGTCAATGTCATCTTGTGTCTGAAAATAACGGGGAGGGATTGGAAATTTTTATTTCGACAATTTATTTAGATTCTATTTGAATGCAAAAACACAGAGGAGACAAGCACAGTAAGAGACGCAAAAGGGACAAGGAACGTCAACGCACAACACAGAAACACCAAACACAAAGAACTACACATAAACCAAAGAGACCGATGGGCAACCGGTACCGACGGTCATCTGCCACGGAGATAGCAGAAGGTATGGTTATCCTGGATTACGTGCGGACATCCCTCCCACTTTTCCGATTACGCAGAGGTCTCGAAGAAAGTACAATTGTAGTGAAAAGTAACCTCCTCACTGTCTGTTGACCACACACAAACAATACCGCAAAACACAGTGTCCCAAGCAACACATATGAATATGTAAATGGATATCAAAAGAGGGAGTACGCAATACAATCCGTGCTCTGCCGCCGCGAGCTCATGTATCCGAGGAGTCCGACTGACATTCAGAGAGGACAGATGATCGGGGCCCTGTCTGCTCTAAAGAGATTGCATAGGGCCCGACGTGGAGTCCCGTCGTCACAGTCAGGTCAGAATGCAAGTTTTAAGAATGCGATGGTACAAGACTGTAGATTGGTCAAGTACCAAGCCCAGAGTCCGTCTGGTGACATAAGGATCATATCCACGGTATAAAAGGCGTTTGATGATTCTGACACGCTTTCGATTGTTTTGTTGTATATCTTTGATCCTTCTTGTCTTGTTAATTATGTCACCATTAAATGCAGGTTGTTGCCTCTATTTATCCGAATTTCAAAAGAAGTTGACAATAAATTTTGTAACATTTCCAGAAAGTCTAGTTTTTGAAAGCGAAACCCTTGTCCTAATAGTTTCTTGGTAATTTGTAATTTCTACTATGAAAATCCAAACCATCAGTACATGCTCTAGCATACCGGATGAGCTATGAAATGTAGATACGATAGAGCGGTAATCTAGGAACATCACCGTCAAGCCAGGGGAAATTTATTATGCTGAATCCAAAATCATCTCTTTTGTCATACTCACTTGTATGAATCTCTCCATTAACAATTTTGATATCTAGGTCCAAAAATGGTGTTTCTACTAAAAGCTAAAATACGGGTGCAAATTCAGAACTACTTCTCAACTTTCGCTTGCCGTAAGCTGTTCAGTAAGTTGCTCTGACATTGTTCTTCCGCCAGTTGGATGAAATTGAAAAAAGACGTATAACACAGAGACGTCCAGTAGGATTTGTTTTATAAAAATAGTATGCGTATAAATATAAGAATTGTTACTCATATTTTGCGTTAGAATTTGTGTGTGCAAAACATTCGGTCATGGTAAAATTCAATGTGCAGCACTCTTTCTGTGGTAATAATAATAATAATTTCATTTCACCATGTATGCGTTTTTTCATAATATGTCTAATAAGAAATGATCGATGTCGAAATTGGTCAATATATGAAGAGCGAGGCTCATAGCATGACCTTGATTGTATCCGACATAGCCACATAAAATACAACTACTATCTATTTCGGGGGATATGATTTGGTTATAAAAATCCTGATTATCCGGATTATATGGGAACAACCCTCCTGTTTGACAGTTAATTGATTGTTTTAGCTAATAAACATACAAATGTCATATTATATATCAAGAAACATTTTTCATCTTAGTACCTGATCATTATGTAATTTACTTTCTTCGAAGGATAAGCCTTTCACAACGACTGAGATATCAGAGTGCGATTGGGACAGCATCATATACCATTTCGATAACAAATGATTATAGGCATGTAGATCTGTCGTTCTGTCAAGTTCTATGATATTCAATAGGAGACACATAATCTTGATAAATTCACTCAGACATATTGCACTGCTAATAAATGTCTATACAATATGGTTTACTAGGAAGTGTGGATCAATTTCCTACAAAAAATATTGAACCTGACGACGAAATTTTGCCTGAGGCTGAAATTGAAAAGAAAAATGTTTAAAAGAGACGGACAGAATAGGAAATCTAATTTCTGTCTCATGTAAAATCAAATTTACAATTTATTTTATAACTACACGTTTTGCAGAAATATCACTCCCTTGCCGTTTCTACATACATAATTCAAATTTGATAGAATGACTTTTACTTTGACCGCATACGTTACTTGCTTTCTTCGAAACTTAAGCCTTTTACTCTGACTGTAATATCAGGGAGGCGACTGGGACAGCATCATATACCATTTCGATAACAAATGATTATAGGCACGTAGATCTGTCGTTCTGTCAGAATCGATGATATTCTAAAGGAGGCACATAATCTCGATAAATTTACTCAAACATATTGCACTGCTCATAAATGTCTATACAATATTGTTTATTAAGAAGTGTAGATCAATTTCCTACAAACATATTTTGGATCCAAAGACAAAATTTTGCCAGAGGCTGAAACTGAAAAGAAAACAAAACACGGAGAGATAGGAAATCTAATTTCTCTATCTCATGTATAATCAAATTTACAATTTATTCCATAGCTACATGTTTTGCAGAAATGTCCGTTCTTTGCCGTTTCAACGCACATAATTCAAATTCGAAGAAATGACTTTTACGACATCTAAACATACAATTTGCTGGCATGGAAATTCATAACCAGAGATTAATATCTTGATAGTGATTCTCCTCCTTGAAGTTCCTATCTTTGCTTGTCAATATTTGATATTAATCTAATATATATAGAATCTCAAAAGAATTTTCATTTCATGCGATGTAGTATAAAACGAGTTGTGTGGCGTTCTTTTTTAATTCCAAGCCTTGACGAGAGTTATGTTACATCGTATGAAATTGATTTATAAAGCTGCATAACGGGTGTACCATTTGATAAATTAAATTAGGTAGAAACCCCAGCAGCAATATTACAAACATTCAGCTTACATAACACAAACTGTGTATGAAATTTATGTTTCCAATCTTTAACTAATATGCCTTATCAGCACAGCATTAAACAATCTAAAATTAAGCCAGTTGGGATCCAAAATATATTTCGTTTTGTTTAAAATTTTGCTATCAACTTGTTTTAAATAGTACATACCATGAAATAATATATAACATATCTTGGAGTAAAACGACTTTGACAAGAGGAAGTGCAAGCAAAGCAACCCAAGCTATTAAATCAATACTTAAACAACGGAATCAATGGGCATATATAACAAGGAAAATGGGAAAAAAAACAAAGCAACTTAAATGCAAGGATAATCTTCATACATGTAACAATTGTGCGTTTCTTGAGACCGCTGGATAACCGGAGATGTTGGAAGGTTGTGCGGACGTTTTCCGATGGATAACCACACTAACTTGGGATTGCCCATTGGTCTACGTGTAGCTAGTATGTGTTATGGTTTATCTTTAAGGTCACATGGCTGTATAAGCCAATCAAATTTGTAACACACCTCAGGTCACGAAAATTGACGTCAGAGCTACCACGTGTTTACTATGAACTGTTGACAATGACAAGCATTATAAACTTGAATTTGATATAAGTGTAATCTTTGAGGATAGACGAGGAAATTTAAGAAAATAATAAATATGTGAAATCATTCTTTATATCAAATTTGATGCAATTTTGACCATGGGGGTCCTAAGAGGTAATCATGCACGCATGTACGTAAACAGAGGGTTGTGTAATTTATGTGTAATTATTTTTCGATTTATAAACACAAGGTATACTTTTTTTGTACTTAGAATAAAGAGTTAAGATCAGACTTCAAGAATAGATAGGTGAAAGTGTCCACAATTTTTTTATAAGAAAGAAATGTCACTTATAATTTGGTTGAAAACTGCATAAAATCTTATACAGCTGTCACACCTTAAGAGCGCATTGGAATGTATGTGTAAAATTTGTGCAGAACGAACGCTTGTGGTGTCAATATATCAAAATTTCGACTCAATTATAAATGTTTGATATTGCCTGGTCAATTTCAATCATAATTCATGTGTAACACACAACAAAGACTACATGGAATTAAAAGAAAAGGGGGGAGGGGTGTTCTTCAACCCCCTTCCCGCCATTTTCATTCCTCTAATTAGTTGAAAAGTAATGTATTTTGTCGCCGTAATGATTCTAATTTTCTTGGTAACTATTCAAACATCAAATTTTGTTGAAAATCAATTACAAAATAAGGCTGTAAACTCAATTAAACGAATATATTGGGCATATCTTTAAGATAATGGACTCGTGCAGTTAAGGGGGTAGGGGTTATGTTTTGTGAATTACGAGCTGCTATTTGATTAGATGCATTATCTTATGAGCTGTGAGTCTTGTATATATGTTTTAAAGATAAAACAAACCAAAATTTATGAAAAAAAAATAAACACTTTTTTTTCTCAATTTTTAATTGCATTTTTCTATGTTTTCTAACTTTTACTTACGGACACCTGAATCGAGCTCATATAATTTTCAAATATAAACAAAAAGTATTGATAATGATAAATCTAGTAATTAGAAAGTCAAATGAAGATCATGTGACATAGTTGATGCAAATTTGTGTTTCTAAAAACGAATAAATGAGGAAAATTAAAAGCAAGGAAAATTGTGTATTTCGCCAGCTTTTACACAATAGGGTTACCTCCGATAGCACCGTATTTCATGGAGACGGATGAACATATTTTGTTGAAACTTGGAACATGACTAATGTAGGTATTGATGTATACAATAACATTGTGAAGTTGATTCAGATGTGAAAAGGTGAGCATCTTAAGGTCACATGGCTGTATAAGCCAATCAAATTTGTAACACACCTCAGGTCACGAAAATTGACGTCAGAGCTACCACGTGTTTACTATGAACTGTTGACAATGACAAGCATTATAAACTTGAATTTGATATAAGTATAATCTTTGAGGATAGACGAAGAAATTTAAGAAAATAATAAATATGTGAAATCATTCTTTATATCAAATTTGATGCGATTTTGACCATGGGGGTCCTAAGAGGTAATCATGCACGCATGTACGTAAACAGAGGGTTGTGTAATTTATGTGTAATTATTTTTCGATTTATAAACACAAGGTATACTTTTTTTGTACTTAGAATAAAGAGTTAAGATCAGACTTCAAGAATAGATAGGTGAAAGTGTCCACAATTTTTTTATAAGAAAGAAATGTCACTTATAATTTGGTTGAAAACTGCATAAAATCTTATACAGCTGTCACACCTTAAACGTTTTGATTTCGTCTTTGTTTCTTTTTCATTGTCTCATCCTTGTTATGTATATTGTTGTTTAATGTTACGGGTTTGTAGTTTTGACTGATGTCATTTATGTCTCGTTTTCTTTTGGGTTTGTTCCGCTAGGTCAGTGCAAGGAAGATCATGCCTTTCCTTTTATTTGTCCACTGTGTAATTTAGTATTTTGATGTTTCTTTTTGATGGGTTCTGCAACGGAGTCCTGTTAGAGCCATTCCATTCAAAGATTTTACAAAGGCACAAATGTTCAGCCCTAATCGAGATAATACCAGGTGCCTGAAAAAGGTAAGCATCCCCTGCTCTCCTGCTTGGAAGAACGGAAAACATTCATACGATTGCATATCATCTGTTAATAATGTTGGAATATATCTTAAGCCAGCACTAACAAAAATCCGAATGTGATATATTCACCGGTATTTACGTTTTTTGCACTGCATAGGTGAAAAGTTTTGAACTTAAAAGAAGATGCTAAAGACGATCCCAATACACCTCGTCTCTATTTTGTGTTCACATTCGTCCATTTCCTGATTGCATGCTTTTTTTTATGAACATTGTATTTTCATTTTCCATGCCGAAAAAAAAAACACTCATTAGACAGCTCATACGTATAATGTACCTACATCATATATTGGACTAATTGTTGCCATAAACATGCAATTCTATCACTTGAATAGTCGATGCCATTTTGATGCACACACGTTTTCGTATCGAGAGTATCCAATAATTCCAATAAATATGCATAAGAATTATCGTCATCCTAATTTGGATATTGGATAGCATTCTCTTGGATATTTCTTTTAACTTAAGGTTTCTTGAGTCCCTATATTCGCATGTTATTAACATATGTACGGTATAAGCATAAAACTGTTTTTCTACAAAACCTCGGCTTATATCAAAGAGATCATTTCAAAGTACCTGTAGCCCGAGAATGAAATCAGGATCATAAGTCTTCTTTTAATGACACATGCAATGTCATTATTTCGTCGGAGATCAACAATGAATCTATTCTTATACCCAGTCCATCCTTAGTTATGACATAATGATCACTATGCAATCGGTATTTAATCTCATACATGAATGCAGGTGTATATGTTTTTGGCAGCTATTCATGATAAGTTATGACGTAGACAGTATCATTGTGAGAGATGGGTCATTTGAGAAATGAGTTTCTTGTATGTCTGTGCCAGTTTTGT
Organism: Pinctada imbricata; assembly: GCA_033119305.1. Taxonomy (NCBI): domain Eukaryota; kingdom Metazoa; phylum Mollusca; class Bivalvia; order Pterioida; family Pteriidae; genus Pinctada; species Pinctada imbricata. Next base: position 23,115,177 of record VSWD01000013.1, read on the forward strand.
TATGCTTCTTTTCATATGCTTCTGTTATGTGTCTACTGATATTCAAGGACTCAAACGATTCTTTTTCAGCCATTCCTCCATAAGCGTTTTATTGTATTCAATGAATCGGTGAATAACCGTTTCCATGAAACTCTTTGTACCTGAGAGAAATAATATGCTTCTCTCTATGTAATGGAAATGAAAAGGAAACTCACGACTTTTGTTAAATAATTGGGAAAAAATTGAGGCAAAATGATCGAGCTATCGAATTAACTTACTGCGATGAGGTTTACCCAAAACATGCCTTGCGTTTCTATGTCACAAAAAAGTTTTGTTAAATTCTTACAGTTAGTACAGATTTTTTTTTTACTCTTTTTTTCTAAGTATGTCAGAATACATATAATGTAAGGAAACATCAGAGAACTAATGATACAAATTTTGTTTGAAAACCTACCATGAAAATATCTCTGGCATGCTTCTTAAGAACGTTTCGTTTACGATTTCTTAAATAGACCATGGCTCAGAGACAACAGAGAAAATTAAACGTGTCATTACGATTTTTGCTTTGCCTCTTCTTCTTAGAAATCAGCTATTCAATACAGTGCACCTAAATGAATTACGTAATGTTCCTTAAGACACTAATTCAAGTACCTGAACAGACCTCAAGACTGGCATTAAAAGCTTGATTTCTGTTCATCGTAGTCATTAAAGTAGAGTAGATAACCTTTATAGCATGAATTTTGTGCGTTACAAATGGAAAGCTTGTTTGAAATCATAAATCTAGAGCAAACAATGCTGATAACGGATTAGATGCTGGCGTTAAAGAGAAACAAAATACGCAGCGTGCCGAAAATCAAATCAATGTAAAGAGAAAGGATAATCCTCAGCCCTAGTGTGATATTTTCTCAGACATTTCGATACCATTTTAAATTAGTATTCTAAATCACTTCTTTGATAGTGTAGAATTTCTACATGTACATATGCATAGTCGATAAAGAGTTCTTGTTTTAAACTGTCAACATAGCTACTCCTTGCACCTATTAAAGAAAGGAGAGGATTAAGTTTGACTGTATGTCAAAAAAACAAAGAAGTGATTCAGTTAATTTCTTTCACTACACAACAAAAATATATCGCTGTAACAAAGAATCCATGTATGATAATCCTGAAAAAATCGAAATGAAATTAAATCGTAGAAAAGATGATAGAGAGTTAGAAAATAGTACTACTGATAATCAAATTGAATGTCTTTCCGCTGAATCATTTTTTTTATAATCGCGGCTATTCTTGCGCTCGCCGTGTGTAGTGTTTAGTACCCGAAACGTGCATGTCTGGTCCATGCTGTAAATTTATCAGGTTTGAAATGATGCTATTGAATTTAAAGACGTTTAACATTGCAAAATGCCTGTTGTGGTGCATTACATATTGTGTCATAATATTGAACTTGTTATACATTACATTCAGTAGTATATTTTGGAAGTTTAGAAGGTGATGTATGACAAATATGGATAATATTTCGATGAAATTCCTTTCAAGTTTTGTATCTTAAAATAAATCAACGAAGTCGATGCGGAAACTCGGAAGATCAATCAGTGAAATCTTCAGTATAGGAGATTAATAAAAATGAGTCCTACGAATGTTCTTAATTCTTTATTCATTCCAATTAGGAAAAGGAAATAAAGTCAGTTATATGTCTTATTGTATGATTCATAAAGTTCGCCTGGTGCACAAATGAATTTGAGAGAAAAAAACATGCGCAATAGTTACATAAATCGTTTTATTCAAATAGTGTTATTTCAGACACCGATATTTCAAATGCTTGGTAACCTGATAACTAGGAGTGTTGTACGCCCGCAATCTAGATACCACAACATATACTACTAATGTGGCAGGTAGCCTCCTAAATCGACAGAGCTTAGTCATTTTTTTATATATATGTTATGATATCGTCTTTGGTGTTTGGTCTTCCTTGTCCCCTGGCTGTATAATGTCCAATCTATGTTTTCGTATTCTGAGGTTTCAATTTTTTCTATGGGTTTTGCAACTGAGTACTGTAGAAGACATCCCCTGAACATGTTCATTCCATATAATTTGCCTTTTTTAACTGACATTCTTTCTCATTTCTTATTGTTAGTGTCTCCATTTCAGTTTACATGGAAAACATCAAACGACCCGGTGATAACATCATCCTCGTGCATGTTCCAGAGCTTAATGGGGTTGTACAGGCACGTAAGTTGACTCCTATCTCAACATCGTCAGACCAAGCAGGCGCACAATCAGTTGTCTTCAATCATGATCTTTTTCAGTCCAAAACTAATATATTTCTATTATTACATCATTTGCTCAAGGCTCCTTTGGTTATCGATACGTAAGTGCTTATGAATGATATACAACATGCTTTGTTGTACTTATATATTGAATTGAGAATGCTTGTGACAAATAAATATGTTTAAACTAATATGTTTTTCTCTCGGCTAAAATAATATTAGATTAATTGAACATGTCATCTGTACCTTATATTTTCGTTTCTTTCTGTAAATCTAGCCGCTCTTTTGACTGACCCTGGAGTCATCGCACAACTTATCAAAGAAGAAGAAGAAAGAACAAAACTGTTGGTTCAGAAGTATTCTACGAAAATGAAAGAAGGGGGTGTAAGTTTCATATTTGGACGATATATATTTAGACGTGTTATTCAATACCTTTTTATATTTGTCCGCAAACAATCGTTGTTGTGTAGGGAACATTGTCATAAATACGTCTGGGTATCCAGATAACTTGCCAAAATAAAACACGTATTTCTTTTTCATTCATGCAATCACTCTGATAACCATCTATTTAAAGTATATTCTGGTTTTCAAGCTATTCATGACGAGATTTCATATTTGGTTTTATTGCTGTCCTTTCTTTTGGAACATCCTTCTTCGAAATAAGTAAACATTCCTCTCATACTGTTGTCAAATGTGTTAACATCTTTAAATTCATTAGCATCATTTTAAAGCAGATAAATTTACAGCATGGACCAGACATGCGCGCTTCGGGTATTTATTCGTCAGTGATCCTCAATATAAACAATGCAAATAGCCAAAATCTGTGAAAATTATGTCCTCAATATACCGAAAGACGTAGCAAGATGGCTGGGATATGATGATACAGGATCCAGGTTTTAGAAATTTGAGAAAAAATGTAAACAGAAATTTTCAAATGCGTTTGAAGATACTGTTCGAACTTGGCTACATGTGCCCTCGGGGACTCCTGGCTACCAGCAGTGACACTCACCAAGTGGTACAAATGTTTAACGTCTTCAAATTCATTAGCATCATATTAAAGCAGATAATTTACAGCATGGACCAGACATGCACCTTTCGGTTATTTAACCCTCGTCAGTGATCCTCAATCTGAAAAATGTACTATGACCAAAATCTGTGAAAATTATGTCCTAAATATACCGAAAAAAATAAATTCACATAATACTTTGAAAATAGAAAAAGCATTTATAATATTTGATAAGAAGTTTCTTTTTACAGCTTGGTGGAAAGATGAAGCAGATGACGGGGAAAGTAGGTGAATCCATCGTGGAGGCGGCTAGAGATGAGAATGCAGCCTTGATTATTGTGGGAACAAGGGGGATGGGGAAGATGAGACGGACATTCCTTGGCAGCGTCAGTGACTATTGTGTACATCATGCACATGTGCCCGTCATGGTGTGTCGTCATAAAGACCTCATAGATCAGCATCATCACCATCATCATCACCATTGACATGTCATATTATTTATGAATATGTGTAAAGGTGACGTGCTTTGTTTACAGAATATGTGTATCGTTTTGAGAAAATGTGTCACAGGTTGATATATTTTCCAATGTGTGTAAATAGAATCGTACATATTTTAAATGAAATATGAAATAAATATGACATTGGATTTTTCTGAGAACATTCAGTTACAATCAAAGAGTACGGTGTCATCAAGGAAGACTATAAACTATTTCAATTAACATTCAGATATAAAAGAAAAGACGACGAGTAAGATGTAACACTGGACACAAGTAAATATAAACCTATGAACTCATCGCCTTATTAGAAGATTAATAGGTTCTATCACGATCTACTCAGTGAGACATTAAAATTTACATTCGTGAAGGAAATTTCGTCTTTTCCCGAGTGGAGCGTAGCTGAACGAGTTAAAAGATGAAAAACTTTTGAAAGAATATTTAGAATACAATGCAATGCTTTAGATTGGTCAAGTACCGTAGAGAGTGTCTGTCTGTTCTGGTAGTACAAGAATCATATCTACGGTGTAAATTAAAGTTTGAATGATGATTCTGACGTACTTGTAATGTTAATTATTTCTACGTTTCATTTGCGTACTTTGTCTATTATGTCACCTTAAAGACATGTGTCTTCAAATTATCCAAGTAATATACTCTTTTGCATGTATTGGTCCAATTTTCAAGAGAAAAAAAATCAAGAACGTCTTATCTAGTATATGAAAGCAGTAACATTGACCTAATTTTTTTTTGAAAAATAGTCTCATGCTTGTTGAGATTATCGTCAGGATCTTCTTTAACTCATTAGCATAACGGATGAGTATATATATGTAAATACCAAATGGCGGTAGCCTAGGAACATCACAATCAAGCCTTGGAAAATTTAGAATATTGAATCAAAAATTATTTCTTTTGTCATACACAATTATACGCAGTTCCTCATTAACAGTTTTGACGTTGAGGTTCAAAATCTGTTACATTTGCTTTGTCAAACATCAATTCTTGCATGAAAAAATTCATTCCGATATTCTTCAAAAATTAGGCTTATCAATAGTCAGGAAAATATCCTGGAACGTTGAAGTATCATTAAAACGTTTCCAATCATTCAATTTTCTTTCCTTTTGAAGATTATTTTGCAATAAGAGGTGTACAGTAAGTACCCATAGTAATCCCCAAATCATGCATGTAGAGATTTTCACTAGATTTAGAATGAATGTTTACAAAAAGAATGCGTACGGAGTCGCATAAAAAAACAATCAAACGATAAAAAAAAAACAAGCAAATAAATGGTGTCATATAAGAGTTCGCATTTGGAAACTTTCAGAAATTTTCTGACTACGTTAAATCAACAGTCTATGAAATATAAGTACATCTATATAATAATGTTAGAAAGGTTATTTTTGAGTTGCTTGTCATTCTTTTAATAGAAGCCTGATATAATGGAAATTGCGGGCTTGTCATTATCAACATAAAAACGAACATACAACATATAATGTTGAGATAATGAAAATACGAACATACAATATGTACCATGGAAAATAAAATATAATTATACAGACTTTTCAATGAAACATACCAATGCGTGTATGTAATTTAATCATCTCCTTTTGAAAAGCAAGTACAACAAATCTCATATTTACAAGACATATTTATGCATATGTTACTGATACCCCTATGTATATATCTGACATAATGTAAATTATTGTTTATGAATTTCACAGGGGGTATTTTTTGTTTTTGCTAATTCTAACGGATCCATACAGTCATAATATATGTGTAAAGTTGATTATACTTGTTCCCGATACATCAGGAAAATAGTCTTTCCAAATTTGGTTTTATATTACATTTCACTCGTTTTTAGTGAAATAATCCATTCTTTTGTCCACAAATAGCGCATATCTTATGTTTGTCTGGCTGACTTGGTTTTTATTTCATTTAAATGTTCAATACTCAATTTAGTAACACTCTATCCTGGCAGTTGCACTCGAAATGAACTTTTTCATGTCACGTTGTTTGATTAATTTGTCGAAAGTACTTCCGCGTAATTGCAATGAGTTCCACGAATTCCGGTTTTCAAAAATAAAATTTAAAGCCAGCTCCTCTGTGCATGACCTAAAACTGTCATTGGATTAATACTTTCTCAGTTAAAAGTCTGTTCACAAGTTCAATTTAGTACTAAAATGTTCAAGCAGTAAAAACGATAGATATACTTTCTACAATTTAGACACATTATAATCTTGCGATTACTTAAACTTCCATTTGACATCACATAATATTTTTTTATCTTTGAGATGAAAAAGTAGGAATAGTAGGAGGTTTTTGAGAAAAAGAAGGCAAAAATAGGATCAGAATAAAAAAGTAGGAACAGTAGAAAGCCTGCCAATACAGTCTTTTCAAATGGTTCGCCTGAGGAAATTACATTGGTTGTTACTCCTCCCGGGCACCTGGTCCCACCTCTAGCTTGCTAGGGTTCCGTCGATGTTCAGTTTGGTGCTCTATTGTGAGTGCTGTTGAGATTATCGTCAGGATTTCTTTAACTCATTACACTAGACGTTCAATATTGATAGTGGTAGCAGTAACTGCAAGCAAAGGAATACTGGACATGATATTCCAATGGAAATGCTGATGGTTTTGTCTTGTCTTCTCTACTTTTAGACTGAATTGAATAACGGATGGGTACTTCTTTAATATTAAAGGTGGCTCCACCCCCCCTCCCCCCACCCCAAACAAAAAGATTCTCTCGTTTATTTTTTCTGAATCCCTCAGAATTTGATAATTGGTATACAAGATTAAATTTTGCAAAGTATGAACAATCGAACCTACGTAACTGTTTTCATGCTGCTGTGAATTTTCGCGTTTTTGGGGTTTCTCTTCTATTTTTGCCAACGTTGTTTACATTTTGGAATACAGAATAGTCTGATTTTTGTGGTCAAAACGGGATCAATTTTAGATAAGCATTAACTTAGGTGTCCCTAGAATTAGCTTACACAACATTAGAGATGAAACATTTGTAGTTAGTAACAACCATGAGTTTTGGTATAAACATGCAGATGGGTATATTAAAATCAAGCCCTGTAAGATTGAAGTGGTCGATATACTAAAAGAGCACCTATTTTCACCAAGCGATTGCTCAATTTCTAAGTGTGGCATGAAGAACTGCAAAACTTGTAACATCCTAATAACAGACACTTCATTCTCAAGTAATCTCACAAAACAAACATTTAACACGCATAGTTTTGAAAACCTTAACTGCATGACATCTAATGTTGTGTACGGAATAGAGTGCTCACTTTGTGGATTGATTTATGTGGGCGAAACCAAAGGCCAGCTCCGAAAAAGAATGTCAGGACACCGGTCAAAAATAAATAATAAATGAAGTCAACTCCTTTACCGACATTTTGACCAGGCGGATCATTCTGTTTTATCTATGAGAGTCAGAATCCTGGAGAAAATATATCACCCCACAAACAATCCCAATTTGAGCACACCTCTCCGTCGCAACAGAGAAGAGTTCTGGATAAAGAATCTTAACACTGCAGCGCCCTATGGGTGCAACGATAACATCAGCACTATAGGAAACCTAACAAGTCCCGGTTGTCAATCGGTAAATGTGACTAGCTTATTCAACAGATCACAAAGAAGACCTCGAAGTCATGGCATTCGAAAATATAATAGGCCTGAGATACATAGTTTCTCCTTCGATGACTTGGTTCCATTTTTGAATGAGCCTCTAGGCCTACATTATATTCGTACCAAATTATACTCTGTTCCTTTACGGAAGTTACACGAAATCTACGATTATACGAAGGATCTTACATATACCGATACACGTTCCCCAGAATACAGACTACAAGGAGTCATCTTGGACATTTCTACTTTTCGTTTATTTCAAGCAGTTAGATCATATAAATCAGAGGAGAAAACAAACCGCCCTTTCATTAAAGTAAGATTTGCAAACAAAGGTATTGATAACTTGAATCTTGGTCAAATTTTGAATCACAAAACTGTCACAGAAAAAATCCCACCATATTTCAAAAGAAAAGAAACTCCTTGTATTTCCTATAGCTACACACCAACAGTTGCATCTAAAATTTACAATTACAAACGATTCCTGCAGTGTATTGATTTAAGTAATCCCTCACTACATCCACTTCCCTGCGAATGTTCTTCATCGGATTTCAACTACTCTCCTTGTGGACACGTTATTACTGGTGACCTTAGTATAGTCAAGAACGACAAGTTGAGAGAATTGTTAAAAAAGGGTCCCAAATACAGAGAAAGTATGTCCTTTACATGGAACCAAAATGTCAAAATTATCATGGACTCTTGTGAGGAATATGCAAGACGTTGGGCAAAGAAAGAGGATGTACAGCTTGACACCCTTTCCGAATGGATAAAATCAATCAGAGGGTTACTTTTATCTAGAATTAACCGATTAAAATCAACTGTGAACACCAGATTCGTGTCTATATTTAAAGACCCTGATGTTATCACAGAACTTACCTACCTCCAAGAACAGTATGTCATCACACCAGCGGACAAAGCCTCAAATAATTACACATTTACTTGCAAAAAGTACTATTTCGACAGTCTAGTTAAAGAGTTGGGTTTAAATTCGACACCTGGAAATCCCACTTACACCCCAACAAACCTTTCTGCCTCTGAAATAATAGATAACCACAAATCAGCCCTTGCTTACTTTGGCTTCGACACTACCAATTTAGATTTAGATTTACCATACTTATACTGCATACCTAAAATGCATAAGAATCCGTACAAACAACGTTTCATCGCTGGTTCCTCAAAATGTTCTACCAAATCTGTATCGATCTTACTCACCAAAGTTTTATCTGAAATCAAATCTGGGCTACAAAAATATTGTTCGACAGTATATTCTCGCAGTGGTATCAACCAGATGTGGATTTAAAAGAATTCGAAGGAACTTTTAGAACATCTGAAATCCACTCATTTTAGTAGAGTCAATTCGATCAAAGCCTTTGATTTTTCGACACTTTACACTACAATTCCGCATTCTAAATTGAAAGAAAGACTCGCAAAAATTATAAGTAATGCGTTTACAAGTAAGAACGGTAATCGCAAATACAAATTTATTGTTGTTAACTATGACAAAACCTACTTTGTAAAAGAAAAGTCAGATTCTGAAAATAAGTACACTGAAACAGACATTATTCAGATGTTAAACTTTCTGATCGACAACATTTTTGTGGTGTTTGGAGGAAAGGTCTTCCAGCAAATTGTCGGAATTCCAATGGGGACCAATTGTGCCCCACTCCTTGCCGACATTTTCCTTTACTCGTACGAAGCTGAATTCATTCAATCTTTGGTCTCTGAAGGGAAAAGATACTTAGCTTCTGACTTCAACTTCACTTACAGATACATAGACGATGTGTTGTCCATCAATAATCCAAAATTTGCGGATTACCTGAGCAGTATCTATCCTTCGGAGCTTGAAGTCAAAGAAACTACAGAGACAAATAATTCAGCATCCTATTTGGACATAATGTTGTCCTACGACACTGATGGTCACATGAACACCTCACTCTATGACAAACGTGACGACTTCAATTTCAGCATTACGAACTTTTCTTTTCTGAGTAGCAACATCCCTTCATCGCCTGCTTATGGCGTGTTCATATCTCAGTTGATACGCTATGCCAGAGCAAGTACCAAATATACGGATTTTGTTCTGAGAGCTAGGCGTCTTTCAGATAAGCTTCTCAGTCAGGGATATGTTTGTGACCGACTAACATCGTCACTGAGGAAGTTCTACGGTCGATATGGGGAACTCGTCATACACTATGATGTCCCACTATCCAGAATGGTGGATGATATTCTGTCATAGACCATTTGAACCATCCAACCAAAGATTGTACTCTATATCTTCCAAAATGGAAGTAACCGGATGTGACAGTTCTACCGAATTGAAGCGACGGGTGTTGCATGCAAGCAGGAGATGCTTACTCTTCCTGGGCACCTGGTCTCACTCTCATATCGGGAGTTCGCTTCTTTTCATATGGTGGAGGTTTTTGTTTTTGTTTGCTTTGGTTCCTGTTTTATCCTGATTTTGTATGCCTTCGGTTTCTGATTTTCTGAATTATCGATTTTGTACTGTAGATAGGGATATGGTCATTATCCATATTTGTCAATTCAGCCATTCACCACAGTTTGCAAGGAGTTTTTTTTAAATATCTGGAGCCTCGCATTGACTGCTTGTTTGTTTATATCAACATATTTCTTATAATACTATATAAAATAATAAAGACAATTCGGCAGTAAAAATATATATATATCCAAGCAACACTCAAACAAGAAATCAAGTAAACAATACAAAGTAATCAATATCGATAAAAGAAAGGAGGGGATCTCCAACAACACCTAGTTGCAGCACCAACAGCAACCTCCCAAAACACCCACTGTAAAACACAAAAAAGACACGCACAGAAAGAGACGCAGTAATACAAGGAACGTCAAATCATAGAAAACATAAAACACAAATGACTGCACATAAACCAACGAGACCAATGGGTAAACGGTGCCGACTTAGGACGGCAATCTGCCATGTCAGTAGCAGACGGTGTGGTTATCCTGGATTACGTGCGCACAACCCTCCCACTATTCCGATTACCCAGAGGTCTCGAAGAACGTACAGTTGTGGTGTAAAACAATCTCCTCACTGTCAGATGACCACACACAAACACGACCGCAAAACGCAGGGGCCCAAGCAACACAGATGAATATGTAAATGAATATAAAAAGAGGGCATGCGTAATACAACCTGTGCCCTGCCGGCTGTAGCGAGCTAATGTTTGTGCGGCTAGCCAACAGGGGATGCTTACTCCTCCCGGGCACCTGGTCCCACCTCTAGCTTGCTAGGGGTCCGTCGATGTTTAATTTTGTGCTCTATTGTGAGTGTTATTGAGATTATCGTCAGGATCTTCTTTAATTCATTTGTGTCACACTTATGCCCTTTGCCGTGTGGAGCTCGTAAAAAAGTTCCCCGCGAGGGGTTTGACAGTAAGTGTTTTGAATATACTTCCCTGACATTGTCGCCATGGCACTTTCTATATAGACATAACGTCAGTTAGTGCATGATTTTTATATATTTTCATTTCCATGCTTCATTCACATCGACGGCGGGTGCGGCTAGCCAACAGGGGATGCTTACTCCTCCCGGGCACCTGGTCCCACCTCTAGCTTGCTAGGGGTCCGTCGATGTTTAATTTTGTGCTCTATTGTGAGTGCTATTGAGATTATCGTCAGGATCTTCTTTAATTCATTATCATCCGAGGAGTCCGACTGACATTCAGAGAGGACAGATGGTCGGGGCCCTGTCTTCTCTAAAGAGGTTTGGACAGGGCCCGTCATGGAATCCCGTCGTTACAGTCAGTCAGCGTGCAAGTATTAAGGATGCGCTGGTACAAGACTGTAGATTGGTCAAGTACCAAGCCTAGTGTCCATTTGGTGACATTAGGATCATATCCACGGTATAAGAGGCGTTTGATGATTCTGACGCATTTTCGATGGTAATTCTGTCTACCTTTGTTCCTTCTAATTTTGTTGATCATGTCACCATAAAATGCAGGTTGCGAAATACCCAAAGTAATACACTCTGTTGCTTGTATGGGTCCGAATTTCAAAAGTAGTTGACAATAATTTTTGTAAAATTTCCAGAATGTCTTTACAAGTTTTTGAAAGCGAAAACCTTGACCTAAAAGTTTCTTGGTTATTTGTAAATTTCTATCATGAAAATCCAAAACATCAGTACATGCTCTAGCATACCGGATGAGCTGCGAAATGTAGATACCATAAGACGGTAATCTAGGAACATCACCGTCAAGCCAGGGAAAATTTACTATGTTGAATCCAAAGTCATCTCTTTTGTCATACACACTTGTATGAATCTCTCCATTACAATTTTGATATTCAGGTCCAAAAATGGTGTTTCTGTCTTTGTAACGTTCGCCTTGTTTAGAGTCAGTTCCTGTGGATAAATAACATTTTATACTTTTCTAAAACAGGATTGTCGATAGTAAGAATACCATCCAGGTACCTAGAAGTACCATTGAAACATTTCAAATTATCATGTTTTCTTTGTTTTTGAAAATTTTGGATAAATTCTTTTTCATGCGTGTATAAAAATAAATCTGATAAAATAAAAGATAAAATAAAAGACAAAATACGGTAAATCATATTTTTATCTGATAATTATGCAATTATATACACTTTCTATTTGCAATTGCTGTAGGCATGCGTAAAATAGTCTTTAATTGTCTTTGTTATTATAGTCCCTTTAAATCTAACGAATTCGACTTAAAATTGTAGTTTAGGTAACACGTTACTTGTCATCAAGTACTTTTTGAACATGTCTTGCTGTGACGGTTTGGACTTTGGGGAGGACTACTATGACATTATTTCTTTTATCCTCATTAAGGTTGTAGAGAAATGTTATGAAGATTGCTGTAATGCAAAGAAGCAACTTGTTCTAGCACTGAGATTCGTTTTCATGGTCATCAATTCTGGAATAGAAGTAGCAGTTATATATTTTGTCCGCCCAGATGATCTAGAAGGAACTGCTCTGCAAGTATTCCTTTACGTTCTTATATTCCTTGGATTTTTCTTTTTCGCTGTGTGCGTAGCGGTGGGTTATTTAGGATGCAAAGAAACATCCGAAAAGGAATTCAAGCGGCTGGTGGTTGTCTTCAAATTTATGAGTTTTGCCCTTGGATTTTCCTTAACTACGTTTTCGGGAATAACAACCTTTGGGGAAGATTCTATTCTGGCATATGTCATGTTCGGCGTAGCTTCTCTCGATATCCTGATTGAAGGCATTACGTTTATAGCTTATCTGTGCAAAACCTCAGATATTGACATGATGTGATATATAAAATAATCATCTGTGCAGTAATTTCTTTGTGAAATACATTTATAGCTTTCAAACTTAGACGCTTGTTTGCTACACATTCTACAAAGTAAAAATTCTTTGAAGATTTCATATATTCAAATATTGCAGATGATAGTTTAACAGAAAGATTGGATTGTGGAAAACCCTTAAACACGCTTTGCGTTAAATATTCCTATTATTCTAAAGTAACGTTTCGTTATATACAATGAACAATTATTCTTTGTTAAACGTTTGATGGAACTAACTTATGTAACAAATGTATTTATATTGAAATATCTTGGGTTTTTGGTATATTGTATATTTTCAATTAACTAACCATATTTTGTTTGTAATGTCTTTCACAACGATACATGTGCTTCAATGATAAAGCTATGTCTGAATCTATAAAACTGACGATTGTAATATAGTGGGGTTTTTTTTATTACAGAAACTGTCTGTATATACTTTGCGTTTTCCAAAGAAATGTATTTTTCTACTAAAAATGAGACAATTAGTAATACGAACAATTTGAAATACGCGGGTGATAAGTGAAGTTCAAATACAAAACCAAATCAGAATTCAAAGAATAAATTGTGAAGCGTCAAAACCAAACTAAACAAGTTATGAATTCTAAAAAAAACGAGAAAAGTGAAAATAAATATAAATCTTGTTCCCGGGGAAAGTAAGCATTTCCTTCTTCTTACCAATTGCCACCACTCTGCCATGCAGAAAAACCACCGTCGAGTTGATCAATTCAGATTTTTATTTTTTTTTTTTTTTTTGAATTGGCGAAGAGGGGTCATCATTTATATTCTTGTTGTACCTCTACAAAAATTCAGCAGTTGTTCATTAACGAATGAAGTTCAGTCACATTTTGTTTTTCCATGTCACTAGTAATTAAGTCACAATAAATGCAAGTTAATTAATGACAAATATGGATAATGACCATATCCCTGTATACAATACAAAAAAGATAATTCAGAAAATCAGAAACCGAAGGCATACAAAATCAGGATAAAACAGGAACCAAAGCAAACAAACAAACAAAAACCCAACCATTTAAAAAGAAGCGATAAGGGAGTGAGACCAGGTGCCCAGGAAGAGTTAGCATCTCCTGCTTGCATACATCACTGTCACATCCGGTTACTTCCATTTCGGAAGTCTTTGGTTGGTTGGTTCAAATGGTCTATTTTTAAGGATTCCGACTTCCGTCGGAATCCTTTCTGTTATTGTATTGTCTTTTCTTTATTCTTATTATTAAGGATTCCGACTATTCCGTCGGAATCCTTTCTGTTATTGCAATGTCTTTTCTTTATTCTTATTATTATTCTTATTATTTTTATTCTTACCCCCTCATCATTTCCAGACACTTTATTCAAAGGTCTTTTAACACAGAGCAAAAGGGATAGTACCATCAGAAAGAGCATAACAAGATCTTCTTTAACTATTTTTTGTTTGTCGATAAGTTCACCAATGCTCCCGCTGGAGGTCATCAAAGGACAAATCTTTAAACACTTATAACTCCTAAAGTAACCGTACGATTTGAACGAAATTTCTTTTAAAATGTTCTTTGGGAAAATTGTAAACTTTTATACGCTTATATGCTCGATAAAATATTTACGGTTTTCGCGCTATTGCAAGTTGAAAATGGAACTTTAAATTGGCACAGTGCCAATTTCTACAGTTTTTGAGATTTTGAGTTGAAACTTTGATAGTAGGTTACTTATAGGTGGTCATTTAATGTTGACCTACTTTCAAGGTCAAATTTTCATTCTCAAGGTCACCACAAACTTTTGCCTATAGAACAAAAAGTATTTGACCTTCAGAGTTCGAACTTCATACATTTTATCGTTAAACAAAGTTCTTTCACCTTGACCTTGACCCAAGGTCAAATTGAGATTCTCAAGGTCAAAACAAACTTTTGCCTATAGAACAAAGACTATTTGACCTTCAGAGTTCAAACTTCATACATATCATTGTTCAGTCAAGATCTTTCACCTTGACCTTGACCCAAGGTCAAATTCTCATTCTCAAGGTCACAACAAACTTTAGTCTATAAAACAAAGATTATTTGACCTTGTGAGTTCAAACATTACACAAATATTCCTTGCAACAAACCCTTTCACCATGACCTTGACTCAAGGTCATTTGTTCGATTTCAAGGTCACAACCGACTTTGGTTGATTAGATATTGAGCTTTGCTCAGATTAAGATCAATCATGATGAGAATGATCACAATACTTATCTTTCATTTATGACATTGGTTCAAGATCAAATAATCATTTTCAAGGTCATAACAATCATTTACTCTTGTATAATTCACACACTTTGTCCTATACTATTTATTCTTCACACAAGTAGTCCTTCTTGTTTGAACTCAACATAGTATAAGAAAGATAACTCTTTTATTTTTGTTCTCTGTTTCCTTTTTTTTCTTAGTAGCATTACATATCTGTACTTTCATGTTGTTGTCATTTTCTATGAATAGAAATGATCTCATTGCAAAATCATTGTGCAATCCTGTTTTTAGATAGTAATTGTAAAGGATTTTGATATTGATAGAACATGGAGTTTATAGCTTTCGTAAAACTGAAAGGTATTTATTATTCTTTTCTTCTATTTTGTTGATAAATGAATAAGAGTCCCAAGTTAGACATAAGCTCTTTTGACTCATTTGCTGAAGTGAAAAAGGTACTAAAGCAAATATTCTTTTTTCCATCTTCTTTTTTTTCGGATTTTAACACTTCAGTTTCCAGGAAGATCTAATAAAGGAGGAATCCGTCTGTTGCTTGCAACAGTAGCCATCTAGTTCTTATTATTATTATTATTATTATTATTATTCTTACCCCCAAACCAATCCAGAGACATTACAACAAAGTACCGCATCATATGATAAAATTGAAAGTATCATGTGAAAGAGCAAATAAAGATCTTCATTTAAATTTTTTTTCTTGTCGAAAAGTTCACATATGCCCCCCGCTAGAGGTCATTAAAGATAAAATCTTTAAAACCTTATAACTCCTAAACTAACCGTGCGATTTTAATGAAATTTGTTTTATATTGTTTTTTGGGAAATTTGCAAACTTTTATACGCTTACATGCTCGATAAAATATTTACGGTTTTCGCGCTATTTTGAGTTGAAAATGGAACTTTAAATTGGCAAAGTGCCAATTTCTACAGTTTTTGAGATTTTGAGTTGAAACTTAGATGGTAGGTAACCTATAGGTAGTCATTGATGATGACCTAGTTTCAAGGTCAAATTATGATTCTCAAGGTCACAACAAACTTTTGCCTATAGAACATAGACTAATTGACCTTGACAGTTCAAACTTCATAAATGCAATCATTGATCCAAGCCCTTTCACCTTGACCTTGACCCAAGGTCAAATTCTCATTCTCAAGGTCACAACAAAATTTTTCCTATAGAACAAAGACCATTTGACCTTGAGAGTTCAAACTTGACGCAAATATTCCTTGCATCAAGTCCTTTCACCTTGACCTTGACCAAAGGTCATTTGTTCGATTTCAAGGTCACAACAGACTTTTGTTGATGAAATATTCAGCTTTGAATAGATGAAAAGAAATCTTGATGAGAATAAACTAACATGCTTATCTTTCATCCATGACCTTGGTTTAAGATCAAATAAATGTTTTCAAGGTCATAACAAAAATTTTCTCTTGTAGGATTGATAGGATTTTGTTCTTAAATATTTATTCTTCACACAAGTAGTACTTCTTATTTGAACTTTACATAGTAAGATAGATAACTCTTTTATTCTTGTTCTCTGTTTCCTTCTTTTTTTTTTATCTTAGTAGCATTACTTGTCTGTACTTTCATGCTGTTGTCATTCTCTATTTATAGAAATTTTCTCATTGCTAATTCATTGTGCAATTCTTTTTGGGGTAGTTATTTAAAAGGATTCAAAATGGATAGAATAGATCTAGGAGTTTAAAGCCTTCCTTAACTTGAAAGGTATTTATCGTCTTTTTCTTCTTTTTTGTCGATAAATACATAAGAGTCCCAAGTTAGATGTAGGTTCTTTTGACTCATTTGCTGAAGTGAATAAGGTACTAAAGCAACTATTATTTTTTCATCTTCTTTATTCGGATTTTAACATTTCAGTTCCGAGGAAGGTCTAATAAAGGAGGAATCCGTCTGTTGCTTGCAACAGTAGCCATCTAGTTTTTATTATTATTATTATTTTTTATCATCCACCATTCTGGAGAGTGTTTCTAAAATAGTATTCTCTGTAATAAACATTTCAAGAAGTACCTATCAGTTATTAAGTCTCAAAGTCGAGAAGGCGAGGCAAATCATTAGATTTTTCCATAGGGACGGTTGCGAATGTTTAAGAACCTCAGAATGATTAACATTCGTAAGTGAGACCAGGTGCCCGGGGAGAGTCAGTGTCTCCTGATTGCATGCAACACCCGTCGCATAAGCTCCATGGAAACTTGTCAAATGCGGTGATTGTCTCGATGTACATATTGATGTACACATCAGGTAAGTATACTATATAATATAATATATATGAATACTATATGAAAATGGGTGAATTTATCTCGAACGACTCATCCCCCTTCTTTGTTAATAAAGTCACTTTGAATGCAGTTTCATTTCTAAAGTTATATGCTCTGAAATACTGATGCTATTGAATTGAAAGACGTTTTACCTTTGTATTGTCGTAGCAAAGTGACCTGACTTATTTTCACCTGGTTATTGGAATAGTTTACTTCTAACCAGGTGATATACATTTTACAAAATTACAGGTAATGAATATTTGCTGTAATTACTATATGCATATCGTAATCTATCTACCCTCAAATTTTATTGATTCGTCTCAGTCGCATGACTGAATAAGCCCCGCCCAGTCAGGACACTTTGCTACGACAATACTACGAAGTGACTGTCACTGTTGGTGGTCCAGGAGTCCCCGAGGGCACATCGTTTTTTCAACGCATTTAAAAATGTCTATCAAAATTTATTGAATTATTGAATTTGAAGACGATTAAGATACTACATGGAAACAATTGAATGTTGTTTGTCTTTGCTTAGGGGATGCTTACTCCTCCCGGGCACCTGGCCCCACCTCTAGCTTGCTAGGGGTCCGTCTATGCTCAACGTGGTGTTCTATTGTGAGAGCTGTTGAGATTATCGTCGTGATCGTCTTTAACTCATTTGGAACGATGCATTCAATTAATGTAATAACTAGTATTCGAAAAATTACATTTTGACTTGAAAAATTAAATTCGGTGCAATTGACAGTCAGATTTTTGAAAAAAAAGAATAATTATCTTTGAAACTGCGATCTAAAATGTACAAGCTAAGGAAATTCTGTGGTAACCAAATGTTCTCTCAAATTGCATAAAAGAGAGATGTATGTTTGGAACACATACACAATAAACCCAATAGTAAAGACGTAATGATCATACATATTTGTTTGAACTTTTTTATATGTTCTAACACGAAAAAAATAAGGAGAAACAAATCTTGATATAAAAGTGTTTCTCTCTAAATATCTTGTAGCAAACACATAAGCCACATTTTGATAAAAAAGATACCTTTATTTAAGGACTGAAACTAAGCTCAAGATAAACTTCAATGTGTCAATTAAAAATATTAGGGGTATAATAACAAGCGCGAAATAATGTATTTCCAAATCTTACATATTTTTCAAAATTTGATATATATTTTTTTTTTCATGTTTCATTCAACTCATCATGAAAATTTATGGTCCCGAACATTGCCGAATGCGTGCGTCTTCGGCAAACTTCGTGGTATTTAATTTTTTCTGTTATCAAAACAACCGAAAGTAGAGTATTATAACCCTACTACCTTAATCTAAATTTCTTATTATGCCATATCAATGTCAGTGACTATGTAGAGAAGAAGATCGTACCTCAAATCATACGGGACAGAAGGAACTAACGTGAACACAAGGCGGGGATCTTTAACAAGACTAAGTTGCGGCATCCACAGCAAACATTGAAATACTTGATAAAAACAGAAAAGACATGAACAACAAGAGAGTGCAAAATGGATAACGAACACCAAATACGACATCGAAACACCATACACAGAAGACTCCTATTTCATCAATGTAGTGAATTGAAATGCGATGTAATATTGACAGTAAACCTTCAGCACTAAAGAAATTGTTAACCTATTGGAATTTCAGAAAATACCTTTAAAATGTTTTTGTATCTTATCTCCCATGATGTTTGTGAATTATGATCTAATCTAGAGGTTACAGAGTATGAGATAATTAGGACAACTACATATATGTTCCTACCGAAATGCAAACTTGAAAGACGTATCACAGATCATAATCTGGTTAAATGTAGAATTGAAAACCATTTAAACCGATAAAAAGGATTAACTATTACCGTTGACTGGTTACGTAACATATACTTATTCTTCATTATGCTCATGTTTGTTTGACACTAAAAGTGAATAGAAATGACATTACACTTGTGCTGATAAACGTCAACACAATGGTCAACACAACTAATAGTGGAGTGCCTTATGTAATGCAGTGGGAATTTTATGATTAAAGCAAACCACTATGCTAAAGTTATTAACTATGGGCTAGTATTACAGAAAAAGTTTGATAGACCTCTGAGACATGTGGCAGTTGCGATATTTTGGGGGCAAAAACCCCTTTTCTATGCAAAAACCATGAAAAACTGGAAATAATTTATAAGTTTTGCATTAAAAATGATGACAGAAATAAAAAGATGTAAATTTACTTAATTTCTTATGCTCGTTCAAATTAAATAAGTTTCAAATTCGAAATCCTATATCATATGTGTATTTTTGGGCGAAAAAGCCCTTTTCTGGGCTAAAATCATGAAAAATTGGAAATAATTCATAACTTAAACATAATAGCTGATTTCAAAAATTAAAAGATGTTTACATACTCAATTTCTGATGTTCTTTCCAATGAAATGAGTTTTCAATTCAAATTCTTATATTAAATGTGTTTTTTGGGAGAAAATGCCCTTTTCTAGGCCAAAATCATGAAAAACTGGAAATAATTCATAACTTTTGCATAACAAAAGATAACAACAATTAAAAGACATTAGTATACTTAATTTCTTATGTTCTTTCTATTGGAATGAGTCTTAAGCTCAAATTTTTATATCAAATGACTTTTTTGGGATAAAAATCTATTTTCTGTGCAAAAATCATGAAAAACTGGAAATAATTTATAAGTTTTGCATTAAAAATGATAATAGAAATAAAAAGATGTAAATGTACTTAGTGTCTGATGTTCTTTCGAATTAAATGAATTTTAAATTCGAATTCCTAAATCAAATGTGTTTTTTGGGAGAAAATGCCCTTTTCTAGGCCAAAATCATGAAAAACTGGAAATAATTCATAACTTTTGCATAACAAAAGATAACAAAAATTAAAAGATCTTAGTATACATAAGTTCTTATGTTCTTACAATTGGAATGAGTCTAAAACTCGAATTTCTACATGAAATGTCTTTTTTGGGGGCAAAAATCCATTTTCTATGCAAAAATCATGAAAAACTGGAAATAATCTATTAGTTTTGCATTAAA
The DNA here is from genome assembly GCA_033119305.1 of Pinctada imbricata. Lineage (NCBI taxonomy): Eukaryota > Metazoa > Mollusca > Bivalvia > Pterioida > Pteriidae > Pinctada > Pinctada imbricata. Next base: position 23,135,389 of record VSWD01000013.1, read on the forward strand.
AATGATAATACAACTTAAAAGATGTAAATATACTTAATTTCTTATGTTCTTTCGAATTAAATGAGTTTCAAATTCGAATTCCTATATCAAATGTGTATTATGGGGCTAAAAGACCTTTTCTATGGTAAAATCGTGAAAAATTGGAAATAATACATAATCTAAGCATTTTTACTGATTTCAAAAATTAAAAGATGTTTATATTTTCAATTTCTGATGTTCTTTTGAATGAAATGAGTTTTTAATTCAAATTCTTATATCAAATGTGTTTTTTGGGAGAAAATGCCCTTTTCTAGGCCAAAATTATGAAAAACTGGAAATAATTGATAACTTTTGCATAAAAAAATAGAAACAAAAATTTAAAGATGTGAATATAATAAATTCCTTATGTTCTTTCCATTGAAATGAGTTTCCAATTTGAATTCCTATGTCATATATGTTTGGGAGGGGACAAAATCCATTTTCTATGCAAAAATCATGAAAAACTGGAAATAATTTATACCTTTTGCGTAAAAAAATGATAACAGAAATTAAAAGATGTAAATCTACTTAATTTCTTATCTTCTTTTGGATGAAATAAGTTTCAAATTTGAATTCTTGTATAAGAGGCCTTTGAAATTGGGAAAAACAACAGCATTTAAGGAGGCTCAATAATCGTTTGACGTCATCAGATATCGAGTGCAGTACTTTTATATGTGGCCTTTTTTTAGTTTTCGGCCTTCAAACTCCTCCGTAATTCGCTTGTTTCCTGACGGATTTCGACATGTTTGGTATCGATGGAAACAGAAAATAATCATCTACAATCTGACTGTAATAAATATTTAGTCAAATATATCGTTTAATTTATATTTACAAAATACCCCGTAAGAGAGGCACCCTGGCTAACGCCGTAAACGTATCGTTTTTAGAACGTCATCGGCGGAAATTCAACCGCCTGTTGCCTTTGAACAAATTAAAGAAGGTAAACTTAAGTTCATGATAAAACAAGATATTTCTTGGAGATTTTAGCGATATCATAGATAAGATATTTCAAGTTTGGTTTCTCTAATAATCTTTGGTACAAAGATTTTTTCTTCAATTTTGTCAACTTTCGTATTTTGCAACAAGATGTTATCGAATAAAGTTTTCCTATTTGAAAGATTAAAGCAAATGAATTTTAGTTTTAAGTCTGCTTTGTTCAAAGATATATCCATTTCACAGATAACTGCACGCATTATCGAGAACGAGGGAGGGGATTGACGTCCACTTACTGACCTTGAACGTCAAAATGTTTAAAAACGCTTCCGTTTACTTTTATATATATTTCCGTATCTATAAATAGATTGATGGAATCAGATATGAAATTTTGAACAAAACATTTTTTAAGCTTTGGCTTTTTTAACTTTATTTGACAAAACTCATTTAACTGACACTTACAAAACATGAAAGGCGAGTTTATAAAAGACAAGGTCGAATAACGTTTTGCCAAGGATATCTAGAAGTACACATCTTACTTTCCTCTTCTTGTTTATTTTTTTCGACAAATCATTTGTACACTTGTTTATTCTTCTTTGATTTCGATGATAAATGATAATTGTGTAAGCACTCTTCCTTGTATCAGAATTTGAAACTTTCACTGAATGTTGGGAAAGAATAATCTCGACTCGGAGTGTCTGATTTTTAGCTCACCTGAGCTATTGTCATAGCGCGCCGTCCGTCTGTCGTCCGTCCGGCATAAACTAAGTAGATTTTTACAATATGGAAACGAGGTAAAACGGAATGTCTTGTACTTTTGTTAAAAGATTAGTGTCTGATCTTGAGAAATATGTCAATTATAACAGTTTTTAACAAATATTTTCATCGTTATAACGTCAACTAAGGGAACAGGGCATTTTAATTTGACTTGTTGCAAATTGTTACAACATCGTTACTATGACAACCAAATATTTTAAATCAGAATGAACGATATCATGTACTTTTTTATATTTCTTTTCGAAGAAATGAATTTGTCGTTGAGAAAGATGTAAAAGAAAATAACTTCTGACAAAGACTTCTTATCACTTTGATGTCAAATAAGGGTACTGAGTACTTTTTTTCAGATTCTCATTTTGGGGTGGGGGGTACCCAAAATGTAATTTTCTGGAACAGTTTTAGCTATTTCACTCTTTGAAAGCATTATCTATAAAGAAATATACATATTTGATGATATTATGGTGAAAAAGATCACAAGAATGGTTTCAATCTGGAATCAATATCAATATATCATGTTTTTATCTATCAAAATTCATTGTTTTGCGACATATCTCGGGGTTGATTTACATATGTATATTCAGAGGACCACTGGTCAGTCAAATGGTCGATGATATGTAATCTTAATCACAAATATAAATCATCAGATATCAATGTTAAATAATCAGAATATTTTTTTCTCCTCTGACAAAGAATTCTTGGATTATTGAGCCACCTTAATCAAAGATCGGGAAATGAAATCAATTTGAATGTCTTTTCACTTGAAATATAGAGCTTTTACCTCCTGGGGATTTTATTATTATTTTCCAAGAGGTTTTCACTTTGGAAAATTGGTCCATTAATATGGACTATGAAATTGAAATACTAAATTATATGATTGTTCTATTGTAAAAGTTCAGTGTATCATAAGAACATTTCAACAAGTAATGTCTCATGGGTATATAATAATAAAAATGTCTAACATTTAGTCTCAAAATAGATACTATATTGCATTGAGAATTTTGCCAAATATCGGGCCCAAATTAGGCTGATCAAGAGCCCTGATCAATACACATGTGTTTTAGAGTAAAAACAATGTCCAGTAATAAGCTACATGATATTTTACTGTAAACAAATTATGTTTTTTAGTAAGCATAGAAAATAGGATTCAAAATTAATTTGTCAAGAACAATGAAGTCATGTATGTACATTTTGTGTAAAGTTTAACATTTTTTTCAATTTTTTTAAAAATCAGGTTTTAATTGAATGTCATACATGTATATTATCTCCAATTTTCAAATTCAATTTTCAAAAAATTTGGAAACTCATTTCATTTGAAAGAACGTAAGAAATAAAGTACATAACCATCTTTAAACTTTGTTACTATTCTTTATGCAAAAGTTAAGAAGCATTTCTAGTTTTTCATGATTTTCGCCTAGAAAAGGGCATTTTCTCCCAAAAAACACATTCAACATAAGAATTTGAATTGAAAACTCATTCCATGTGAAAGAACATTAGAAATTGAATATATAAACATCTTTTAATTTTCGAAATCAGTATATATGCTAAAGTTATATATTATTTCCAATTTTTCATGATTTTAGCCTAGAAAAGGGCTTTTTCACCCCAAAACCACATTTGTTGTAGGAATTCGAATTTGAAACTAATTTAATATGAAAGAACATCAGAAACTAAGTACATTTACATCTTTTAATTTCTGTTATCATTTTTAATGCAAAACTTATAAATTATTTCCAGTTTTCCATGATTTTTGCATAGAAAATGGGTTTTTGCCCCAAAAAACACATTTGACATAGGAATTCGATTTGGAAACTCATTTTAATGGAAAGAACATAAGGAATTTTGTGCATTAACATCTTTTAATTTTTGTCATCATTTTTCATGTAAAAGTTATAATTCATTTCCAATTTTTCATGATTTTGGCCTAGAAAAGGGAATTTTCTCTCCAAAAAACACATTTAATATAAGAATCTGAATTGAAAACTCATTTCAATCAAAAGAACATCAGAAATTAAATATGTAAACATCTTTTAATTTTTGAAATCAGTTAAAACGTTAAATTTATAAATTATTTCCAATTTTTCACGATTTTAGCCTAGAAAAGGGTTTTTTTTGCCCGAAAAACCACATTTGATATTAAAATTTGAATTTGAAACTTATTTTATTCGAAAAAACAACAAAATTTAAGTATATTTACATCTTTTAAGTTTTGTTAACATTTTTCATGCAAAAGTTATAAATTATTTCCAGTTTTTCATGATTTTTGCATAGAAAAGGGTGTTTTACCCCCAAAATATCGCAACTGCCACATATCTCAGAGGTCTATCAAACTTTTTCTGTAATACTAGCCCATAGTTAATATCTTTATCATAGTGGTTTGCTTTAATCATAAAATTCCCACGGCAGCTTATTTTCTTACATAAGGAACTCCACTATAAATATTTCGTTTTACCAAAGCAATAAACTCATATTAATTTTGTTCCTTAACAATTGAATGCTTTTTTTACTTTTACCTTATTTCTTATTTCATTAGTGGTGTTTTATTGTAAAGTTTATACTTGATAGAGTAGAGTATTCCCTAGTATCATAATATACTTGAATATAGACTGATAATCCGAATCCACGTAGTCATTTATAACAGGAATGATTGTACACTTAATGGAAACATAAATATGTCACTGAAATTATGAGACATCCATTATTGGCTATAAACTCGTTCAACTTTGTCTTCTATGTCGTCTATTTCTTTATCGTCTAATTAAACCTGATATTGCATTCCAACATTATAATTAGGTGATTACATCCTTATATCATCCTTCCGATACAGTTTCTCCACGTTTTTCATTTCATAACACTTCTGCGGTCTTGTTTGTGTGTGGTCAACTAACAGTGAGGAGGTTGTTTTACTCCACACTTGTACGTTCTTCGAGACCTCTGGGTTATCGGAGAAGTGAAAGGGTTGTGCGCACTTAATCCTGGATAACCACACCATTTGCTACTTGCGTGACAAATGGTCGTCCAAAGTCGGCACCGGTTACCCATTGGTGTCGTTGGTTTATGTATAGTCTTTTGTGTTTCATGTTTACATGTCGTGTGTCTCTTTTCCGTCTCTTGGTATGCTCGTCTTTAGTGTTTTTGCATCGGATGTTTTCGTGTTTTGCTGCTGGTGCTGCAACATGGTCTTGCTGGACATCCCCTCCCTTCTTCTGAATACACTTTGCGCGCTGACCAAATACGGTGATAAGAGAACAGGTCGCAAGACACTGGGAAAGTATTCTTAACAGGAATAATTCAAATCATTTTGGTCTATAAAAAACTAGGGAATTTGATTTAAAAAATGAAATATAGAAATTTCAAAGATATTACGATGCCTTAATACGATGTTTCAAATATGCACACCATGCTTCCTCGCGAAATTAATTAGTGATTATCATAGATTGTGTAAACTAACGAACTCAGTCTGGCGTTTTGATCGAGATCAGAAGATGCATTTTTATTCGCAATTTTAAATGGATACTTACACAATTATGCCATATTCCCTGGATCTCTGACTTCTGAACTAAGACTAGTACTTTTTTTCTCTGGTATACTTTAAATATCTGAATCGTAGGTTTTTTTTCACAGTACAAATCATACAAATTCAAGGTTTCATGACATGCAGTTTGTCATTTCCCTAGCACATTTCCTTTTTGTTAGATGGGGAAACAGTTTTTTACAAGAAGAATGTGGGATCCCTGTAGGAATTAGGTGTATTTCTTTTTTTTTGTATGAACAAGAATTTATTGAAAAGTGTTTAAAAGCAAAGGAAATACGAGGATTTGAAATATCTGAATAGTACCTATAGGTTTGTTGATGATATTCGGACTATTGACAACTCTGCTTGTAACAAATATAAGTCAGAATGAAAATTTGCAAGAATTGACGCCGATCAAAACAAACGTTACAATCAAAGTGAAACCATTTTTGGACCTTAGTATCAATATTGAATTGTTCTTCCGCCTGTTGCGAGCTGATGCATGCAACCATAATGTGACTCCGACCAACGTGGAGAAAGGACGAAAAGTTTCACGAAAATAAGGAGGAAAACGAAGCATCGTTTCGTCACAAACTTGTGTATGGACATGTACTGTTTCTGGTTTTATCCTGGTTTTGCATGCCCTTGGTTTGATGATTTTTGCATGAAAGATTTTGTCATTCTTGATAGGGATATGATTTTTACATATTTGTCATTCTTGATAGGGATATGGTTTTTCCATATTTGTCATTCTTGATAGGGATATGATTTTTACATATTTGTCATTCTTGATAGGGATATGGTTTTTCCATATTTGCCAAAATACAAAATACACCCTACATATCTATATCACTAGGTTGGTGACTGTAAGTCCCCGAGGAAATCATTTTGCTAGATTCACAGTGCTTTGGCATCTACACTACTAAAGGAACGAATTAGCCGATTCTCCGTCGAAACGAAGAGGACAGAGATAAATGGTGTGATATGAAGATATAGCATATGATATGACAATGTGTATTTGATAATTGTTTAGAAGAAATTATTTCTAATTAACGTGTAATCATTAATTATGTCTCACCGTTTTCCTTAATCAAATCTGAGAAAAATCTAAAATTCAAAACCGACGACGGACACTAATCATTAACTTCATATTTTCCTCTGATTTATTCTCCCTTTCTAATACCTGACATTTTAAGTATCATAAATTTTGTGAGGCGATTCTCGCAAGACATTTCTGATGTTAGTAGGAAGATGATTTAATTCAAAACTCCATATTCGTTTTCTGAAATTTGCGACCTACAATCTTACGACAGGATGTACGAAGAAAAGGCTTCATAGCACAGTTGGTAAAGTGGCGGACATCTAACCAGACTTCCAATCCAAAAAGACTAGGTTTGAATCCCGGCGGGGGCGGGCATTCTAACAATAAATTTATGTATTATATCGTCTTGCTCCAGTCTGTTTTCCGGCTCTATTTTTTTAATACTCAATGCATTCTAAATTACCAATCGCTTGCTATTTTTCCCATGACGTTTTCCATTGAATCGGTGTCAGACCTGGATGCGGACAATTTCAAAATATAATTTTCTTTTCACTTTTGTATACCTTAACGAGGCCCTGGACAAAACGTGTGCGCATCGTTTCGCGCATTCCCGTAACCGGTTCAATCTTTTATCTCTACATCGCACCTAACGCACTGTCATACTATGACGTCACAACCAAATGACGCGACAAAGCATTTAACGCCGCGCTAAAAATCAATAGGCTAGTAATCTGTGTATGTTCGTAATAAACGAAGATTAATGCAAAGCATGGTTAGATGATGAGATCGTCAGACTAGGATGGACTCGAGGTTTTTAATATTATCATTATTTGGTGCACCTCCTCTCACTAAATAGTTATTTTATTCTATAACGGGGGCCTTTAGAAAAAAACAAGAAACAAATAGAAAAATAAATAGAACTTCATCGTCATCGATCAAAACAATTTTTAATTCATTAATTTTGTAGAAAAAAAACAAAAAAAAACAAAAAAAAAACAAAAAAAAAAAAAAAAAACCCAACAACAACTACATGTACTTTCCTGATACTATGTACACATATTTTTTTTTTTTGCATCATAAATCATCGTATCATAATCCCAATGCTTTGGGGGAGGGGGGGGGGTTGTTAGCTAGTCATATGCACGGCACGGAAGCACGTGTTTTCTCATCATTATTTTTTTTTTTTTGTTCAGAAATGGCTTGATGTTCCTTTTCGTCTCATCGAGAGAATTATCAGCCAAATTGCAGCAAGTAAATCGTCTCCTTGCTCGCAAATTTCATAATCAACAACGCTGACGAATCTTCATTTTACTTTAATTTCTTTTTTTTTTTTTTTTTCCCTTTTTTTTTTTTTTTTTTTTTTTTTTTTTTTTTTTTTTTTTTTGCTCTCATGAGGTCGGATGGCATTGTTAAACTAGAAAATTTTGCGAGGGACCTGCATACCTCTTATGATCGAGTAGAATATATTCAATTATTAAAGTTTTATATTGAATTATTTAAAGTATATTTTAAATATATCCTCGTAATACGTATGAAGGTAAGCAAATGTATTTTACATAGATTTATGTCATTTTCTTTTTTTTTCAGGGGAAAAAAGGGGGAAGTACTCAGATTAAAGTCGCTATATGATTTTTTTTCCTCAAGGTTTCACGAGCAATTTATAAATATAACATATTAAATAAAGTTCATTAATTCATTGAAACGAGGCGCTCCGGTCCTGCAATCAGAAAAAGTATCTGTATAAATATATAGTATGCATTTTATTTTCAGGGTTTCATTCTCTGAAATTGAGCCGGAGCGAAAATTCACATTTACTTATAAGTTATAGAAGTTTCCGAGATATATACATTTTCCGATTCTTCATTTTTGGGGGTTAATTTCAGTGTAGATACATGAGCAAATTTTGAAGGGGGCGCAAAGGGCGCACGCCCCCCCCCCCCCCCCCCCCCCTCTGAAATCGTCGAAGTAAGGTATTTTGGGGGCTTAACCTTTATGTGTATACTCATTTTCAGGCTGTTTTGAGTCGAATGTCGGAAAATTTTCGCTGGTTCGCTGCCGCTCGCCACCTAACTCAATTTAGATTAACTTCACACCATTTGCTAAGCATGACCATTTCATGCTAAAATAGCCAGAATTATAAAGTGATACTACGCCTTTCATACCTTTACTTTACTGTGACTATTTGGACGGTCTTTTTCTGACATATGTACTAAGATTTTAGTCAACAAACATGTACTCTTGCAGCAAAGGGGATGCCATTTGGGTTGTATACCCCAACCCTCTCTAAAACAATTTTAGAAAGTTCGCTGGTTCGCTTCGCTCGCCAGATATATTCAATAATACATAGTTTCAACGTTTTTGTATGAATTATACATTTTCCATTCTGGTGGTCAAAGGAACCCAAAACATGACTTCGTCCTGGACCCACTGGGGGAGGGAGGAAGCAGTCCCCAGACCCTTTGCCTTTTTTATATTCATGACGCCCCCCTAAACCCAAATCTTGTATCCGCCCCTGAGATAACTCTTACCAATATATAGTGCGGTTCAACCAGAGAATACTTTGTCCTACAGCATACTCCATTCCATAAATGATTATTACCACGATGATGGACGTATCATTGTCTTCAACGTACATTTTAGCTCAGCGGTCGGATAAAATCGCATGGAATAGAAATATATCAGAGAGGGTGAGAGGTGGTCCAGCTCGGTCATTTCAACTCATTTGGTCCATTTTATGAATTTAAAAATATTATGCGCAATAATCGGGAAAAGGGGAAATAGGCGTCGCTCATAAACAACTCGACCCAATCTATTCCCGCGCATGGGGGGTAGCCCCTTTCCACTTTCCTTATTCTTTTGAATTTTACTTTACATTTGGTACATGTATCCATCCATGATCTTTTATCGTATTCGAATTATTTTTGCAATTTCGCGTGAGCATGCAATACTATACTTAATCTTGACAGTGGCGTAGCTAGGGTGATTTCTTTGTGGACGTCTAGAGAAGGATGAATTTTAAGTACATCAACTCCTCCCTCGGAAGGGGGAGGGTCACTGATACTAGGGAGGGGGGTCGTTTACGGGAGAGTATGGTTTTGGGTTCGGCCGCCTTTATAGTATAGTTAAAACGCCTATAGAAACGCTTATATAGATCCGAGACCTGTCGAGTACGCGATTCTGCAAGGGGAGCATGCAAAGTTTAAAGATTAATGTGTGATATGTGAGTAATCCATGTAACTTTTCAGACGTTTCCCCCAAAATACGATGTATTAAAGTTTTAGAATAGTGATATAGATAGCGATATTGCTGAATCAAATTGGACAAAAGATAAGGCAATAAGAGAAAAACGCTTTGTTCATTTTATCTTCGAGACTTTTAAGTACAAGTTATATGTTTTAAAATTACACAAATTTGATTTGAGATTGTCCCTTACATACATTTTGTAAATTCTGGCGATAGCATTTGGCTGTCTTTCCCGAGAGGAATATGATACGTCGTATTATCACGCCTCAAACTAATTTCAGCCAATGACGTCGCAGTATTACGGTCACATTGTGTCCTACCTTGACGCCGAGTTAGGTCACTAAATTTTCAAACGTTAGAATTACACAGAGTATGTTACGAAATGGTTCTCGGTATGATAAATTCGTTATAGGGTTTGTTCCTGTCACACTTCCTACTCAAAGTACCTTGAGTAGGAAGTATGACAGGAACAAACCCTATAACTATATGAGCACATTCGTTCTTTATTCAAAATTAAGGGAAGATATGTTAAAAAAAATGATTTTGAGATGTTCCCCGAAGCTCACACAAAACGGCTGGATATCAAACTTGAAAAAACTTGATATATTCTGTCTTATGTTTCTCTTTATAATATATAAGAATATGCCATCAAATTCTCTGTTTCAGTTTTTTTTTTAATTTCACTTTATATCTGCGAGTACAAGTTATGTGTAAAATTGCAAAAATATGCTTTTAAATGGTCCCTTACATATTTGGCAATATCATTTGGCTGTCTTTTTCTGGATAGATATATGCTAACGAATATGATATGCCATAAACAATAAATATACGAGCACGTTCATACTTTATGAGGCCTTCTTTCATAATAAAGGGCAAATATGCTAAAAATATGATTTTGAGATGTTCCCTGAAGCTCAACCAAGCGGTCAAAGTTGTACAGAACTTGATATATTCTGGCTTATGTTTCACTTTTCAATGTATGAACATGTCATCAAATTCTCTATTTCAGTTTTTTTTATAATTTCAATTGTACTGATAAAGACAGGGTACAAGTTATGTGTAAAATTGCAAAATGTGCTTTGAGATCACCCCTTATATATTTTCAGGATTGAATTTTGTTGTCTTTTTCTAGAGAAATATATACTAACAAACATTATATGCCGTAAACAAGAACTATAAGGACATATTCATCCTTTATGATGTCTTTATTTTAAAAAAAAGGCAAATATGCTAAAAATATGATTTTGAGATGTTCCCTGAAGCTCAACTAAGCGGTCAAAGTTGTACAGAACTCGATATATTATGGCTTATGTTTCACTTTTCAATGTATGAACATGTCATCAAATTCTCTATTTCAGTTTTTTTTATAATTTCAATTGTACTGATAAAGACAGAGTACAAGTTATGTGTAAAATTGCAAAATATGCTTTTGAGATCACCCCTGATATATTTTCAGGATTGAATTTTGTTGTCTTTTTCTAGAGAAATATATACTAACAAATATTATATGCCGTAAACAAGAACTATAAGGACATATTCATCCTTTATGATGTCTTTATTTCAAAATATAAGGCAAATATGTAAAAATATGATTTTGAGATGTTCCCTGAAGCTCACACAGGCGGTCAAACTTCCACAGAACCTGATATATTTTGTCTTATGTTTCTCTTTTCAACATATGATAATCCTATCAAATTCTATATTTCAGTTTTTTTTATAAATTGCAATTATAATGCAAAAAATCTTGTTTTTCTATGAAATCATATGGAGAAAACAAGGAAATTTTTGAGATGGTCCCCCCGAAAAACTAAGCGGTGAAATTGATTCATTTTTCACCAAACTCTTGTATATAAGTAAATGACATTATGATATGAATTTAATCAAAATCTCTATTTCTGTTTTTGAGTTATCTTATTGTCCAGGGCCTCGTTAAATGTGTAACTCCTTCCGCAGGTGGGGGTCCGGGGGAGGGGGGGGCTTCTCCGGAAAATTGTGAAATGCTGCATTTTTATATATTGTACAATCTTATTTGCTATGGAGATTAACGTAAAAAGTTGCATATAAATCTACATTATACACTTTTCCCGAGATTTAATGGTGTTTATGATTAGGAAGGCTCATTTTTGATATTGAACTTCATTTCCAAATATCATTTTCTTTTTTCACTTTTGCATACTTAAAATGTGTTGCCCCTCCCACAGGTGGGGGTCCGGGGGAGGGGAACTTCCCTGGAAATTGTGAAGTGCTGCATTTTTTAAATATATTTTACAATCTTATTTGCTATGAAGATTGACGTAAAAAGTTGCATATAAATCTACATAATACACTTTTCCCGATAAATCAATGGTGTTATATGATTAAGAAGTCTCACTTTTGATATTTTATCTATTTCTTAAAAGTGTAAGAATTGTTACGAATATTTCAAGTAATACTAAATATATACACTGTTAAAAACTGACAACTGTCTTAAAATCTTGACGATTTTTATGAGGTTCCAAGGTTTAAAATAGTTTAAAGGAGATGATTTTTAAGGCAAAATTGTCAACCTTTGGAAACTTTAGATTGGGCGGGAGGGTGTCGGATACGCCTCTTTGAAAACTACAGATGCTGTTAGTAGACAGTTTTTAGGTTAACGATCTATCCGGAAAATTTTTGTGTAGACTTGAGTCTTTTAGCCTATATGGAATATACGCTTCTGAATTGACAATTTTTTTCCGCGCTTGCTTGGGTTCTTTTCTAGTTTAACTTGAAATGTATTTGTAGATCCCCCGTCATCAGATATGATACACTTTTCCAAAAGCAGAGGGGTTTCTGTCTTTTGATATGACTCTGTCCTTAGCTCATTCTTGGTCATATTGGCATGTATTTAAGGTCATGTTTAGAATTTCGCGGTGTATATACCGCATTATTTAGATTTCCTTTATGTCGACATCGAACATCACTGATGAGAATCTGCTTGAATAAATGCGCATATGAGGTACTTTAATAAAATACATTTGGCTGTGTCAAAAATAGCGAATACCGAATCGGTATTTAATTAAGTACCACTGATAGGTTTTGCTAACCGAAACTAGTGTCCGTTACATTAATGTCTTTAAGAAGGAACATAGTTGAAACACTTCCATATAGTTATTTTTATCATTACAATTGAACATAACTTCATATTTTTATAACATGAAAAAGCGTCTTACATGTACTACTGGGTCAAGAATAAAGGCTCGTTTCGATTAATTCATTTAAAAAATCACCTGGATCTCTGAATCCGCAAAATTATCCAAAATTTTCTCACTTTACTATAAGACCGTGGAATTTCCTCTATGCCACTTTCAGACATTTTGAGAAAGAAGTTTACTTGAAATTTGCAAAGCGATAAGAATTTTGATTAGTTAAACTTATTATTGTAAGGCGTAATTATTTCTACTTTTTCGTAATATTAATCTCTACTTTCATCATAGAGAGAGATATTCATCCGACTGACATCGTAAATGGATGACATGATATACAATTACAAAGCTGATCAATTTTTCTTTGATTTCCTTATTTCCTTTCGTCAATATTTCTATGAGTTCCTTATTTTGTTTTGTTTTTTTGTGAGACCAAAATGAGAGTTTTATCCATAAAACAGCCTTGGGTCCGACGTAAATATTGTGTAAAATTTCATTGAATAAACACATATATCATACCAAGAGGGATTTCTCTTTCGTCAATGTAGTAGTAGGGAATCAATAACTAATTTTCCATACTCCTCCCGTGAACCTGGTCCTGCCTCGATGCTCAATTCGGGGATTCGCATTTGCCTTGCTAATAAAGATTTACACAATTACGTCATGTTTCCTGGTTCGATGACTTCTGAACTACGATTGGTATTTCTCCTTTAATACTTTTATCTGTGTAATTAGCAGTCAGATTTCGAATCCATAAATTGATTTAAATTTGTATCATTTCATTTCCATTGAGAAACGACGATTCGATTTGCTGAAAGTTTTTGTTCATATATTGATCAACGTAAATTATCAAGTCTACCTATAACACTATTTTGAGTCGGGGATTCCCTCGAACAAGTATCGGATCGAAGTTGAATGTACATCATGTTGATGTCTGCTTAAAAATTTAAGGAGGTATTGAACACTTGGACGCCAAATTCAATTTTTCTAAAAATTTCTGAAATTATATAAATCATGCTTGTCCTTGACTATGCAAACTTACATTTGATTCTATCCACAGGAAAAGTTTTTACGAGACTTTGAAATATGCATTAATCGACGTTTTCGTGAATTTCTTGATGACGTCAAAATATTGCAAGTGCCATTCCAGTTCTCGTAAAGCTATTGGAAATTAATTTTGATTTCACTTCCAAAATATCCATAAATATATTGCACTTACATATGGAAAAAATAAAATGAATTGTGTTTTAAACACAGGCATGATACTTGAATAAAAGATGACACTGTCGCTAAAAATTTGCAATTTCGAGCCAATTTACTGTAGTTGCTAGTTAATTATCAGGAATCCCGTGGATAAATCTTTGTCAAAAACTATCAAAATTATCAAGAATGTCCAGGGATGATTTCATGATTAAATGGGAAAAATTGAATTTAGGATTAAAATATTACAAGGCTTTATATTTTCCATTTTTTTCTTCCAAAATCGTCCATTTTCAATGAAGTGACATCCGCTTTCCTGTGACGTAAATTTGTCAACGAATACACTGTGATGAAGATTTAATTTTCTATTTCATACATGCTAAGTTTCAATGCAATACGTTTAGTAATAATGCTTTTATTGCATTTTGAATGCGAAGGTTTGTGATGCCATTTTTTCCCGATAACGTCGAAATGACGTCGTGGTTTGCTCATGGATAAAACTCCCAGAGTCCTAAATTTCGAAAATCGCCATAATTTCTTCAAATGACACCGGAAATTTTTTCAAACTTCATCAGGATACTCAAATGTGTGTATCAATCAGAGTATCAAATGTTTTAAGGGAGTTAAGACTGTACTTTTCCTAGGAAGCGAGAAAACAAATAATGCCGCCGCCATCTTGGTGTTCAAACCCTCCTTAAGGGTATAATTTCTCTTCTTCTTACTCAAACATTTACTATACATGAGGATTTGCTCAAACTGGTTCTTATTCCAAAGATATATAGAGACGATGATCGTTTTTTTTAAATCATGACCGCCGCCATAACTTTATTTCTTTTGAGGATTGTTGTATCACTGCGCAAAACCGAACTTACGAAATGTGATGCTGTGACATATTGTTATTTATTTATCTTTTTTGCATCAACCCGATTGCTCGTTGATGCATTTTCCGTCCAATTTGTCGAGTGATACCTGCATCGTCAGAAACAAATAACATTTGTTTCTTTTAAAATCGTACAATTAATCCTTTGTAAGATGTATTATCAAGCTGACTTTTCCCTGCATTATGAATTGTCTATAAGCAAATTTCGCTACTGTTCCAATGGAAATTCTACTTTCACTTGTTACTAATTTAATTGATTTGTTGAATAATACGGAAGTGTTCCAACTCTATATTTTCATGCACCAGACACATGTTTCAGATATTTAAAAATCCTCATCGGTGATGCTTCCAGTCAAAGTGCTTTTCGTAAGCCGCCAAAATTTATTTCACTAGCGCCCTCTGGCTTTATTTTTAGAATTTAAGTTTGAGCATTTACTTAACAGAGAAAGCGCGGCTCCAAATTTCCTGTATGATCGATTCAGTAGCAAATCCACATAAAATCTATGTTCAAAATAGCATTAGAGGGATGGTGCTAAGATATTAACCTCCTTTTATTTCCATGATGCATTTCGTTGAAATGGCAAGTTTCCGAAGTAGCAAAAATTATATGATGTCAAATTGATAAAGGACCAAAACAAATATTCTTTCATACGACAGAGTTGGAAAGAAATAATTGATACACTTAACAAACATCTCTCCAGAGATAGGAGAACATTTAAGATGTCACTGAGGAAGTTCCATGGTCGATAAAAATTTTATGGTAGTTACAATTGCTATTGTCGCTACACATTCTTATGGTCGCTAGAAATTAAATTGTCGCTGCAGGCTACAAATTCCTCTTATTTAACTATTTCTACAGAGATAGAAGTGCAGCTTAAGATGTCACTGAGGAAGTTAATTATATTTTAGTCGTTTGAAAGATCTTTTGTACATTTCGATACTCGCGAGGGGTTTGACAGTAAGTGTTTTGAATGTCTTTCCCTGACATGGTCGCCATAGCACTTTCTATATAGACACAACCTAGGACAGTGTATAATTTTAGATATTGTTTTCAAATTCGTGCCTGGACGTCGACGGCGGGTGCGGCTAGCCAACAGGGGATGCTTACCCCTCCCGGGCACCTGATCCCACCTCTAGCTTGCTAGGGGTCCGTCGATGGTCAACTTTGTGCTCTGTTGTGAGTGCTGTTGAGATTGTTGTCAGGATCTTCTTTAACTCATTTGCCCATCAACTATGATTAAGGACATTATTGAGTACGACCTTTCCAATTGACCGTCTTTTACCTATTTGGACATTACCGGATTTGACATGTTTCTATATGGCATTCGCGGTGGGTGTTGCATGAATGTCCTCTCTGTCCTCTGTCCTCTCTGAATGTCAGTCGCACTCCTCGGGTGATAACATACATGAACTCGCGGCGGCAGAGCACGGATTGTATTACGTACGCCCTCTTTTAATATCAATTTACATATTCATCTGTGTTGCTTGGGCCCCTGCGTTTTGCGGTCTTGTTTGTGTGTGGTCATCTGACAGTGAGGAGGTTGTTTTACACCATAACTGTACGTTCTTCGAGACCTCTGGGTAATCGGAAAAGTGGGAGGTTTATGCGCACGTAATCCAGGATAACCACACCTTCTGCTACTTCCGTGGCAGATGGCCGTCCTAAGTCGGCACCGGTTGCCCATAGGTCTCGTTGGGTTTTGTGTAGTCTTTTGTGTTTGATGTTTCCGTGTTGTGCGTTGACGTTCCTTGTCCCTTATGCGTCTCTTTCTGTGCTTGTCTGCTTTGTGTTTTTGCATTGAGTGTTTTGGGGTTTTGCTGTGGGTGCTGCAACCTGGTGTTGTTGGAGATCCCCTCCTTTGTTGCATGAAATCATAGGACAGTCACTCTCCCCGGGCACCTGGTCCTGCCTCCATTTAGGAGTTCGCGATTGCCGTGTTATTAGAAACTTTCACA
Organism: Pinctada imbricata; assembly: GCA_033119305.1. Taxonomy (NCBI): domain Eukaryota; kingdom Metazoa; phylum Mollusca; class Bivalvia; order Pterioida; family Pteriidae; genus Pinctada; species Pinctada imbricata. The sequence goes on from VSWD01000013.1 coordinate 23,152,113, forward strand.
CTTATGCCATATTTCCCTGGATCTTTGACCCCTGAACTACGATTGTGCTCATTCTCTTGTATAGTTAGAAATATTCAAAAATCTAATTAGCATGTTTTTGCAGTAGCTAAATTTCTTGAAATTTCTAAAAAGTGGGTCCTGTAGCATCATATCACACCCATCCTGCAACGTCTTTCGGTACACTTTTTCGACATAGTAACTTTCATACTTTTTTGGCATATTACATTGTTTAGATTTAGGATCACTGATGAGGGATAAGTACCCGAAACGTGCATGTCTGGTCCACGTTGCCAATTTATCTGTTCTTAAATGATGCTATTCAATTTGAAGACGTTTACATTCGTACAGATGTTATATTATTATGATAGAGTATATAGTGATGTGTATTCCTATTTCTTTATTTTTTCCCTGAAACTTAATCAAATTTTGGTTCAAATTCCCATCAAAGCATCATTTACTGCAAACCACGCATTTAAGGGTAAAATTTTCTTTATATGGTGGACACAACAACGATCCACACTTAGCTGCAACTGGATAAAACAACTTTCCGTCCAGATTTGCATCCCCTCTCGGCACGTATTCCGGTAAACCATCCACACATACGTACTGACCGGCTGCCGGGAGTATTGGCGAACTAGAAGCAAGGTGCCCGCTGTATAAAAATGTCCAACCCTGGTAACACGTTGATTTGGCTGGTATCATCAGCTGAGTTGTTGTTGTTGTAAGTCTACATACCACGCATGGAACGTCCTTGTTGTGGGAATCGGAAGCAAACACAGAACCTTCGAATTCTGCTCCCCATACATAGGCTTCGTATTGATTATGTGGATCTGGTTCTGTTAAGTCTGGGTCTGGAGGTAAGCAAAGATAGTCCGCGGCACCACCAGTCTCATTGTATCGTGCTCCACCAGCATAACCTAATACAGATACATAAACATAGTGAATGTATCAGTTTCGGAAAATATTATTTACCAACTTCTGTAATGTTTAATATTACCAATATTATTTCTGATCTGAGCTTTTCTTATTATAATCATTTGAAGTACACAATTTTTACTCTTATCAAAGATTACGCACTGACAAATAATAAACCTGATATCGAGATATCAAAAAGTGCATTATGATAATTTAGTAGGAATGTAAACGTCTTCATATTGAATAGCATCATTTAAGAACAGGTAAACTGGCAACATGGACCAGACATGCACGTTTCGGGTACTTAACCCTCGTCAGTGATCCTCAAATCTAAACAATGTAATAAGCCAAAAAAGTGTGAAAGTTACTATGTCGAAAAAGCGTACCGAAAGACGTAGCAGAATGGGTGGGATATGATGCTACAGAACCCACGTTTTAGAAATTTCAAGAAATTTTGATAACAGAAATTTTAGAATGCGTTGAAGAAACGATCAACCGAAATTGATCGAACTTGGCTACATGTGCCCTCGGGGACACCAAGTGGTATAAATGTAAACGTCTTCATATTGAATAGCATCATTTAAGAACAGGTAAACTGGCAACATGGACCAGACATGCACGTTTCGGGTACTTAACCCTCGTCAGTGATCCTCAACTCTAAACAATGTAATAAGCCAAAAAAGTGTGAAAGTTACTATGTCGAAAAAGCGTACCGAAAGACGTAGCAGAATGGGTGGGATATGATGCTAGGACCCACGTTTTAGAAATTTCAAGAAATTTTGATAACAAAAATTTTAGAATGCGTTGAAGAAACGATCAACCGAAATTGATCGAACTTGGCTACATGTGTCCTCGGGGACTCCTGGTCCACCAGCAGTGACACTCACCAAGTGGTATAAATAAGACTACTTCAAGCAAAAATGAAAAAATGGCGACATGTTATATAATAGCAATTCTATTAAGGTAACTTAGATGACAAGCTTGAATAGACTTAGATGACGAGCTTGAATAACGACGGACTTTAACGTCCATCGTTATTCAAGCTTGTCATCTAAGTTTATTCAAATGTTAAGGTAAAGAATCTTCATCTGGAGCATCACTGATGATTAGACGTAACTTAACACTGAGATTTATTCATTTCAAATCGACAATTTTTCTATTTTATCTCTTATCCTGATCAGAATTCTTGCACCACAAAGGTGAGCGTATCTGGAGTTACTCTCGAAGTAAATCTACGACTCTGTTGTAGATACCATATTTTGAAAATCACATTTCACTACCTGAGTATACAATTTCCGATACATTAGCAGGACACACAGTTCTTCCCCATCTAATGAATGTGGCACCACCTTAAAATGATGAAAGTCTTTTAGTTAAAAATCCGTTTTATTTTGATAACAGTTGTCGATTCAAAAGGTGTAATTACAAATAATATGATATACAATGTAAACACGATTACATGTATCTATTACATGTATTGACTAAACTCATACCCTGTGTCCTCTGAACATTCTGTTGCCTCAGTATTTGAACTTCCGATTCTAGAACCTGTAACCTTGACAGAATATCATCAGCACTGCCGATTAGAAGCCTTTTCTGTGTACATATTGCATGAGTAGCTAATGATAGAATTGTTACAAATACTTTTACAGTCCTCATTTTTGAACGCACGTATCGAGGGAATCACAGACAATATTGAAGATAAGAGCCCTATTGTAGATTGAACTTACATGTAATACAGTGACTTAATATATTCCAAACATGTAACCTGTATTCAATATTTAAGCAAAGCCAAAAAATTGTATTTTTTATCTGCATTCCAAACCATCGAAACATATAGAGGAGAATGAAGTATACATGTACAGAGTTTAGTACATCTGTAAGATTGTTGTCAAAACATCAAATCACCTATGTACAGTCTGTTCCGCACTTGCACTGAACTGTGGAGATGTTCATTAAATAAAGTGTTCTCACTCACTCACGCCTTGAGACTGAAGAAGAAACGTAAACGTGACAAATTCTAATTTCGTTGTCTCACACTCCACGTGACGCATATTATGACGTCATAGAAACGTAACGACGCGTCATCAGAGTTTTGTACATTTGATGTTTGATAATAAAATGAACTGAGTGAGAAAAATAATATATCACGACGTTGCGATGGAGACAGGAGAATCTCATCCTCCTGCAAAAGATTTGCTAAATTCACGAATCGGCAAGCCTCGTCATGGATTGCAAATCTTTTACACTCGGATGAGATTCCCCTGTCTCGGTAGCAATGTCCTGATAGATTCTATTAGTCTTAAGTGTTTTATGGAGCTGTGTCATTGTCTCCGTCTGTTTATCCGCTTTTCCTTTTGCGTGAGAAATTTCTATTTTATAATTTTGGAAGTGTTCGTAAGCTTTTCTTTTGCGATTTTTGGAATCTTATTTCAGCTGCTGTGTTTGATTTCCATTCACTGATGGATAAAGTCGTACATTTTCAGGCGTGCCATTGAACACGATTTCGATCAATCTAGAGCATTCGCAGTTTGATTATTACTAGGGCTTAAATGATAAAGACTCATGTCTTCTAATCTATTATTGTGTAAACAAAAGCATATTTCATTTTATAAAGTTCTACCGTGTGTACATGTGTAAGAAAATCTTAATTCATGCAGGTTAAATCCTGCAGGATTCATCTTGAATAAACGTGAATATCTCATGTACCAGTTGTGGACCAGACTCAGTTCTGACTCAGTTTATTACATCTATTTTATGTTTTTTGGTGTTTTAATACCTTTAAAGAATTGTGGGATTAAAAAGAATTAACATTTATGTTAATACATTTTTCTAATTCAAAATCATCAAAACGTCTTAATAATACATAATTACCAAAAGAAATATATAATACGATTGACATACAAAGAATTAGAAAAGGATATAATACAGCTCTCTACATAAACATTTATTAATTGGAAAAGTGTGTTAAGTACCAAGCGAGAGACAGCCTATCCTGCCTGTAAAATACTTTTTTCAAGAAAAGAAAAATATCTTCATTTTAATACATTGTAAGACGTCCTTCGCTATCGTAATTTTGATATAATTAACAGATAGAACTATAGAACTTGTGGACACGTATGTTTCGAAACAGAATTTAAAATGATGTTTGTGTAATTGTATCTTTAAAATATGAAAATGTATTTTCAATATTAATAATTATTCATTTGAGCGTACATCTTGATTTTTTTTAATTGTTTGTATTATTGCGTTTAAATGATATTTTAAATGAAAGCGTTGACATATTTAAGATAACCCTCTGACTTGAACTATCCTACTTCTGCACAATACATAGGTGAAGAAATTGTAATCCAATAAACATTCTCAATGGAACAATGGAACGGACTTTTATTGTTTTCTTCCTTATCCTCTCATATATAGAGAACTGCATGTCAGGTAACATCGTATGTATTTCGAACACGCATCATAATGTATCGAACGTGACAACGATTATGACATGTACATGGTAATTTTTATGTCTTAACTTAGAACAATTACAGGCTTTTCCGAAAGGAGCCATTTCTAAAGAGTCGCTATATTATACGTTATTCACATCGTTATCTTTCATTACACAATTTACTTATTTCGTTCTTCATAAGCATTCAAAATTCGGTTCTCATTAAATTACATGAAATTTCAAAAAGTGGGTCCTTAGGCATCATATTCTATCATTCCTTCCACTCCTTTGTAATCGTTTGATTATATTTTCACTCTTTCGATATCCATTGTTTTGGCTTAAGGATCACTGGCAAGGGTTTTGTACACGAGAACGTACATGTTTGGTCTATTCTAAATTTGACCTGTTTTGATAAATGATGCGAACACTTTGTAGACTCTATACTCTGACTTATTTTTTATGAGCTCGCTCCAGCCAGCAGAGCACAGATTGTTTTTTGTATGCCCTTTGTTTTTATCCATTTACAAATTCTTCTCCTTCGGCCCTGCATTTTGCTGTCTTGTTTATGAAGTCATCTTACATAAACATTAAAGAAGTACCGCTCAGTAAAGCAAGGGGTTTATTATACACAATTGTGGATTCTTTTAGACCTCTTTGTAACGGGATAAATGGGAGAGTTTTGCTAGGGGTCCGTCGATGCTCAATTTATTGCTCCTTTGAGGATGCTGTTGAGATAATCGTCAGGATCTTCCTTAATTTATTTTTGTCACACTTATGCCCTTTGCCGTGTGGAGCTCGTAAAAAAGTTCCCCGCGAGGGGTTTGACAGTAAGTGTTTTGAATAATTTCCCTGACGTTGTCGCTATAGCACATTCTTTAAAGACATAACCTCAGACAGTGCATGCATTTTATTTATTGTTTTCATTTTCGTTCGTGAACATCGACGGCGGGTGTGGCTAGCCAGCAGGGGATGCTTACTCCTTCCGGGCACCTGGTTCTACCTCTATTTTGGTGCGCTATTGTGGGTGTTGTTGAGATTATCATCCTGATCTTCTTTAACTCATTGAAATTGTCTTATTGGTTCTTATCAGAAACGACGAAATGAAAATAAAAATGGGTTCTTTACAATGACTCAGTTGATGAACTCGCAGCAAAATACCGTAACACCAAAATGTAAAACCACAGAGTGGACAAGTACAACCAGAGACATAAAAGACTCATCAAAGAGTCATGAAAAAACTAAAAACAAAAGATCAACAAGACCAACCTATGCCAACTTAGGAAGGTCATCTGCTAAGTAAGTAGCAAATAAGTATTTATCCGCATAACGTGTGCACAACCCTCCCACATGTCCGGTCTCGGAGAATACACAATTGTTGTGTCTAGCTTTCTCGCTTTAAACAGATATCAAGAGAATAAGGGCGTGCGAAAAAAACAGTCCGTTCCCTACAGGCTTGGGCAAGCTTATGCATGTAATCATGCGAGGAGTTCGACCAACTTGAAGAGGGTATATTTGGTTAGAACCCTGTCTTCTTTGACGAATTGTGGTCAGTGTCCGTCATGGAGTAGATGACTTTCGGTAACATTTCTAAATGATATTTGACGATAAGAAAGCCTTGCAATGCATTTGCAATTTTATACGATTCTGGACTAATGTAGGGTATTATAACATTGAGAATATATATGATTCAGAATGTAATATAAATTTATCATACGCATGCTGATCTATCATATTATTCAGGATGTACTAAAGATATATTTTTTTAATTCAGGATGTAATGTAGGGTGGGTTAGACACGGTGACAGTTGTTATTTATTCAATAAGGAGAGTAAAAACTGGGATGAGGCCGAGGTTAGTAAACATTTATGTTTAATAGTCTATGCTTAATAATGTTTGGTATAATCACTTTTTGTTTTGCTTCTTTTAAAAGATTTGTGTTCTCTGTATCTGGAGTGGTACCTGTAAAGTGCGAAACGAAACAAAAAAGAAACGAAACAAAACGAAACAAATCGAAACAAACGAAACAGATCGAAACGAAACGAAACAAAACGAAACGAAATAGATCGAAACGAAACAAAACATAAATCTTGAAGAACTTGAGAAACTGCCTTCAACCATTATTAGTTCTTGTGGCTGGAGGGTATTTTAAAGGGTTAAAGTTGACGATTAAAACATAATATAAACGGTAAATAGCACAATTGCATTTTAAAGGAATAAAGGAGAGTGAACGTGATGAATAACCTCGTCATAGACGGAAAATATTATTTAGCAGGGAGGAGTCTATATATGTAGTACAGAGGAAACGGAACTGTTCGGCTATGTGAATCTGAAAACTTTATCAGAAAAATAAGAACAAATACTGGGGGGTCACATTTCGTTTGAAAAAGCATAAGATTTTTCCCTGAAATGTGCCCTCCCCCCTCAGTTTTATGATCTCATAACGGTGTCATAGCGTGGTTTTCTATCCCCTCCCCTTTATTCCTCTTGAATACATGGCATTTGACATTTACTTTTTTTAATTGTCAACTTTGACTCTTTCAAGAAACCCTCTCGGCAATAGTTACAAATGTACAACTCTTGGATTAAGGCAACATTACATGCTGATCTTGTCTTAAATTATTCGTTATCGGCGATTTTTACTCTTTTTCTCATATTCCTTCAGTTTTTTTTTTTTTCGTTTCATTTCGATCTGTTTCGTTTCGTTTCGATCGGTTTCGTTTCGTTTCGATCTGTTTCGTTTCGTTTCGATTTGTTTCGTTTCGTTTCGATTTGTTTCGTTTCGTTTCGTTTTTGTTTCGTTTCGCACTTTACAGGGACCCCATCTGGAGACCGATAGTATGCTTATTTATATATTCTATCTAAATCCGTATACAATAGCAGGAATAACACTTATTTAAATTGGGTTTTTCTCCTTTTTATCAGAGGTTAAATTCTACGATCTGCAGGGAAGTTCTTTATTCTTCTCTCAAAATGCTTTGCCTAAAGTCACATGCTCAGTTATAAAGTTATATGGTAGGTCGTAACTAGAACAAAACTTTACAAAAAGGAAGCAAATATCAGCAATTTGAAAACTTACGATACTTCATGAAACCTTAAATAAAGTAGTAACGGACCTATGACAAGAGACAAAAGAATTAGTGTTGGAGCATGATGATTAAAATAGGTCCAATGTGGACTTTTGTTTCAATGCTGTAAACTAATATCCCCTCTTATACAATTTTATATATTTCATATATTACACATTGCGCTGTGTTTTTGCATTAGGACTTTTGAGATTTTGTTGTAGGTGCTGCAACCGAGTGTTGTTGGAGACCCCTCCCTTCTTAGTTTCATATTTCAATAGTTTCTCTTTGTTTTGTTGTTTGTTTGTGCTCTGTGAGGTTCGTTCCCTGTGTTTGGTGATAACCTCGTCTTATTTTAATGATACAATGGTAAACAATTTAATATTAGTAAATCTCTTGTTTCGTCAGTTTATATGAGGAATCCAACAAAATATTGGTTTAGCCAAGTTCGATCAACTTCGGTTGATCGTCTGTCTCTTCAACGCATTTGAAATTTTCTGTTATATAATTTCTTGAAATTTCTAAAACGTGGGTCTTGTAGCATCATATTCCACCCATTCTCCTGCGTCTTTCGGTACATTTTTGGACATGATAGTCTTCACAGTTTGGCCGTATTACATCTGTTTAGTCTGAGGATCACGGACGAGGGTTAATAACCGAAACGTGCATGTCTGGTCTATGCTGCAAATTTATCTAGTCTTAAATGATGCTATTGAATTTAAATAGTTTAACATTTAAATTCCTCTAATTTTTTTCATTCTTTTTTTTCTATTTTTGCTTCTCATTTCAGTTACACTGTTTATTATATGGAGCGAAGCTTGCAGAAATTGAAACTGAGGATGAAAACAATTTCATACGAGTTACTCTGATGGACCATTACGGACATGGTAAACTTTATCTTTCTTTATCTTACAAAAGAAAGGAAGGGATCTCCAACAACACTCGGTTGCAGCACCCACATGTATATGACTGTGATTCATAGAAAATTGAAGTGTTCCGACTCGTTACTGGAAAGAAAGTAATTAATACACTTGATATTTCATTAATTCAGATGAGGACCCATTGTTTCGTCTTAGAAGGGGCGCCATGTTCTTGGTTCTCATACTGTGGCCAATTAACGAACCGACCGACTCCCCTCCCCCCTTGACTTTAAATACCAAGAAGAGAAAATGTTGGATGAGCTTCGGCCTTCCTTTTTGGTCGTACTTGCTACGATACAATACTTGCACTGGATATGTAAAGTGATTCATATAATATCTCAGAATGTTTCAACTTTGCAATTTAGCACGGCGGAATATACAGTGCAATCAACACTTGCACTAGACTCTGGGTATTGTTCATTAGATAAAGTTGTTTATTTTGTGTGTTTCTATAGAGCTATGTCTTTGTTTGATTATCGTATTTCTCTTTTCTCGTCAGAAATCTCGTTATATATATATTTTTTTAAATTGTAAGCCTTCCCCCTTTCCCAAAAGAATTAGATCAATAATTCAAATCTTTTTCCATTGCAATTACATAAGATCACCACTCTTGGATAGGGGCTACAGACGAGCAATCAGAGGGCCAATGGGTATGGATAAAGAGTCAGAGGATCATGACATTCACGAACTGGAAGTTCGGGGAACCTAACAATCTAAACAACAACGAGAACTGTTTGTTCCTGGACGGCAACTCAGATTACAGATGGAATGACGCGCCTTGTGACGTCAGATTGAACTTCATATGTGAACAAAGTCTGGCTTGATTAAAGATTCGATGATGTTGCATGTTTCATAATCTTTCTATATTAAAAAAAAAGACATTTGAATCTAAAGGAGATTCTAATTCAATCTGTTTGTTTCACGCATTCTTATTGGTTCACAGCATTTCTACAATTACGTAAAACGAAGATGTACATGCAGCGAACCGTTTCACTTGAAATACTCTAAAATGTATTCCTTCGTAATTTTGCACATTACAAGATTAAGCGCAATTTTACATATGACGTCATGATTCCCTGTGCTCTTTGCTTAAACGACGTCATTTACATGTGATGTAAATCTATAAGCTATGGGCTTGTAAACGGCGTTTTACACATCAAAATAACAGAGCATGCTTTTAAACACTCCCACGCTTATCATTGATCACACTTTAATTTTCCGCCATTGTAATAGATACGAAGCAGTTTATGTATTTTACATTTAAGAGCGCAATAATTTATCTTGGTCGTTGTTGATCCACCGTAACAACGTCACCTCTAAAGCGCTAAGTGTGACCCTTTTAGGGGTATAAAGAGTAAAAATAGATCACATCGGAGAATTACTTAAAAGAATAATAGGGCATCTTCGGCACTCTGACAGGCTTGTGCGCACGTAATCCAGGACAACCACACCGTCTGTTATTTACGTGGCAGATGGCCGTCCTAAGTCGGCACCGGTTGCCCATTGGTCTCGTTGGTTTATGTGTAGTCTTTTATGTTTCATGTTTCTGTGTTGTGAGTTGGTGTTCCTTGTCCCTTTTGCGTCTCTTTCTGTGGGTGTCTGTTCTGTGGGGTTGTTTTTTTTTTTGCATGGGTGTTTTGGGATTTTGCTGTGGGTGCTGCAACCTAGTGTTGTTGGAGATCCCGTCCTTTCTTTCATTTGATATCAGACACGAGTAAATTTTTCATGACCCTGTTTTTACCAAAGAACTTCCTGACCTCCATGAAAAATATTCAATTGTTCCTGCTGACAAAGCGGCAAACAATTTTATTTTCGTTTGCGAGTCGTACTATTTCCAATGCTTGAGAGAGAAATTGGGTTACACTCAGCACCTGGAAATCCAACATACAAACTTACAAAATCTGTTTCTGAAATACTTCACAACCACAAATCTGTTCTTGAGTCCTTCCGTATTCATACCAGTTGATGACTCTGATCTTGAACTTCCTTATATCTACTGGATTCCCAAAATGCAAACAAATCCTTACAAACACCGGTTCATCGCCGGTTCTTTCAGGTGCTCCACAAAACCTCTATCCATTTTGCCTACGAAAATATTAACTTGCATCAAGCAAGGTCTTCAAACATACTGCGAGACAACACATTGCAGATGTGGAATAAATCAGATGTGGATCCTAAAACATTCTAAGGAACCTTTGGAAAAGGGGTAGGGCCACGAAGCCCGATATTGGCCCTAATTTTGATAAATTTTGAACATTGTACATCATAGAATTTTTAAGTGTTAATTGACATTTTGAAACGTTCTCTACTTAATCACGAATCTACTTTTTGTAAACATTGCTTTTATCAACACCTTTTAGCCCTTTGAAAACACCAAAATAGGTCATATTCGGCGAAATTGATGCAAAAACTCGATATTTCTATTAAATTAGCAATGGCCGCATGCATTAACTATGATGGAAAATTTATATGTGAAAGATTATCATTATATCCTTTTGTCATAAACGTTTTATCTCAGTTAACGCATGCGGCCACATTGAATTCTACGACAAAAGACAAAATTCCCAGCATTTTTCGCCATATTTTGTCAATAACGTCAAAATGACGTCACTTCATGACGTCATTACAGTTAAATGGCACATTGTTTGGTGATATTATTCTTTCCATGAAAAGCGGTACACATTCATGTATTTTCATGAGAGATATCAAGTATTCCTCATGAAATTTGCTTTAAGAGAAAAATCAAGGGCCGATTTAGGGGTTTCGTGGCCCTACCCCTTTAAAAAGCCACCAATTTAAATCATGTTACCAGCATATGTCTTTCGATTTCTCCACGCGTAACACTACCATTCCACAACAAAAACTCAAAAAAAGACTTGCCAATACTATTCACTACGACTTTCTTTCAAACAATGGAAAAAGGAGATACAAATACCTTGTCTTAGGGCGGGAAGATACTTCTTTCGTGAAGGAACACTGCATCAAACAAAAAGTATACAGAAGAAGATATCATCCGGATGCTTGAGTTTTTGAAAACATTTTGTGGTGTTTTTGAGGAACGGTATTCCAGCAAATAGTTGGCATCCCCATGGGTACCAATTGCGCCCCACTGCTTGCGGACTTATTTTTATATTCATACGAATCTGACTTCATCCAGACCTTGCTCTCGACTGGGAGAAACCTTCAGATACATAGATGACGTGTTGACCATCAATAATCCGAACTTTAGGGATCATCCACATGAAATATATCCTCATGAACTAAGATCAAGGAAACAACCGAGAGTGACAGATCCGCTTCGAATTTGGATATACTTCTATCTATCGACACAAACGGTCATTTTAACACCTCACTGTATGGCAAGCGTAATGATTTCAGCTTCCACATAATTAAGTTCCCTTTCAAGAGTAGGAACATTCTGTCTTCTCCTGCTTATAGCGTTTTTGTTTATCAGCTGATACGGTACGCCAGGGCATGTTCTAGATATGAAGATTTCATCATTAGAGCCATACGGCTTGCAAGTACACTACTTGTTCAGGGTTATATCACATAACGGCTGAAATCATCATTAAAGAAATTCTTCGGTCGCTACGAGGATATAATAAGATTATATCAGATCCCCTTTTCCAGATTGATCATTGACATTCTGGATTGTGATTGAATGACCGTCATCATCACCAAACAAGAAATACTTAATATGTATATTAGATATGTAGACAAAAATGTTCATCGAGACAATCACCGAATCTGACAAGATTCCGTGGAGCTGTTGCGACGTGTGTTTCATACAATCAGAAGATGCGGACTCTCTCCGGGAACCTGGGATCCCTTCGGGATGTTGTTCATTCCGAGGTTCGCAACCTATCAAATGGGAATTCTCATTATTTTGCCTTGGTTTCTCAGCTTTTAGACTGAATGACTGATTGGTGCTTCTTTGATAAAAAAGAAAAAACAGGGAACCTTATCGTGAAAGGGTCAGACTTTATATAATTGCGTTTCCAACAGTATATCCAACATTTACCCGAGGGAACCACAAAACAGAGTACCCTTATTATATGACTTATGTATGAGGACATCCCCAACATGACGATTTTGCCGTGATCATAGTTTAAAACACTCGATGATAAGGGAAACAAACAGAGATAACTATGATAATGATGTCGCACAATTTAAAACCAGCATATGTCGTTACTCTTTTGTTCCTTCAATACTTCCGCTGAAATTGACCTGTTCACGGTCACTCGGAATAAATAATCTTGTTTTACGAATAAGCTGCCCATCCTGTTTGATAATGGACTGTACATTCATCTGATTCCTCACTCATTCTCACCTCAAAATATTAATCGTTTGTTTCACACAAGTGGCAAAGGATGATTAATGAGAACCATAAATATATATATGCACAACCATTGTAATTCCCTGAGATGTTACTATTGAAAGAAACGTGCTGCAATTAGTGTATTAACACTCGTGACGTCACAATGCATAAGATCTAAAGAAACATGCCGCGACGGCTGTTCTAACCTGCAAACTGAGCCCGCGGTGACCTGAATTTTAACGTAACCCTTTTACCTAGAAAACGCGATTTCAGAAAACAAGAATGAAATAAACAACTATGGTGCATATATATAGAATAAATGTCATAATTTGTGTTTTGTTACGGGTATACAACACACAGCAAATGCATTTATCGCATGAAATGCGCTAACGCGCATTACATGTACGATAAATGCACTTGCTGTGTGTTGTATACCCGTAACAAAACACAAATTAAGACACTTATTCTCTATTAGAAACGTTTCAACATCCCTACGAAGATAATTTTCGAATCCTTGACTGTGTCTTATTTCTGTTTGAAATGGCAGAATGCACAAGAGATAACTATGATTGGCAGGCTTTGAAATAACTGAAGTTGCATTTTTAAATTTAGACTAATTACAGTACACACGACTTCTTTGAACACCATTATTCATTTAATCAAGGTATTCAATGGGTAATGAAGGAAATTATGCCAAAAACATTGAAATTTTAAGTGTATTCTTCATTTAATATTTTTCTATGCCATAAGATATTTCAAAAACTTTTGTGCTATCTTCGTTGACATCGAATGAGGAAATATTAAAGAAAGCGTCTTGTTTAGAAGTTATCTCCCCTTGATGAAAAATAGACCCTTTCACACTATCTGCGGCACTGAATTTGAAGGCCAATTCCGGAGGACAAGCAATAGATTGCGCATGCACCAGTGACGATGTTAAACGTCTTTAAATTCAATTGCATCATTTAAAACCTGATAAATTTACAGCATGGACCAGACATGCACGTTTCGGGTACTAAACCCTCGTCAGTGATCCTCAGTCTTAACGATGTAATATGGCCAAAAAGTATGAAAATCATTACGTCCAAAAATGTACCAAAAGACGTAGCAGAATTGGTGGGATGTGATGCTACAGGACCTACGTTTTAGAAATTTCAAGAAATTTTGTAACAGAAAATGCGTTGAAGATATTCAATTGTTCCAAGACGATTTTCGTGGAACAAACGAAACACGATTCCGCGCTAAACACCCTAGAACAATCAAATTGACCTTCTTCACATTATCAATAGATTTGCATTTGACACTCCAAGACCCGACATCACTACTTTTGACGTTCTTTCTAATTGTGATTTCATAAATCAGATACGACGTCACCTTTAAAAGTTACGTCAAATCATGTGATGTCGGGTCTTTGGATGTGTAAAAGTCAACTAAGGTAATGTGAAAATCGTCTATTGCGCTTCTGGTACATGCACAATATATTGCTTGTCCCCTGGAACTGGCCTTAATATAGTTCCGCCGATAATGTGAAAGGTTCTTACTCCATACAGAAATTACACATTGTTTTTTGTTTGTTTGTTTGTTTGTTGTTTTGTTTTGTTTTGTTTGTATGATTTTGATTGATTCATTGATGCAGTTTTCTGTCTAATTTTTCGGGTGATACCTGCATCAACAGAAAAAATATAAGATTCATTTCTTAAATCGTGGAAAAGCTAGATGTTATGTATTTCCATATCTTACATGTTTTTTATATATTTGATATTTGTTTAATGTTTCATTCAACTCGCAATGGAAATGTACGGTCCAACTTCGCGGTATTTTATTTTACTGTTATCAAAACAACCGGAAGTAGAGTATTATACCCCTTATTCCTTAAAATAAAGCATACCATAGCTATATTTGCAATTGTAGGCCTTTCTGACAGATAAGATGGGTCCCTACTCGAATCGTTATAGTATCCTAATACACAGCAGTATGCGTATAACGTTTTACAAAAATTGGTGGCGGACGAGCAAGCAAGCGTTGAAAAACGCAGACAAAAGGTCTTAAATGCCAAAAGAGGCAAAAACTTGGACAATCTATCAATGTCCACACCAATCATATTATATATATATATTCTTACTTGAAAATGTGATGAATTTCAGAAATTACAAGGGGGTACCCTTATGTATGGAGCCATATCTTCATCATTTATAAATCTGTATACCTGTATGTTATTTTTTCACCATCTATATACATTATCTTATTAAATGATGCAATATGAAGAAATTCCACCGTTCTTTTTTTTTCAAAAAGTGGGATATACTATGTATTATTAGTCAAAAATCGTATTTACTTCTGTCTTAACTACTGTATGCATTGTTTTAACTTACTAAATAGCCCTTTTTCACAAATCATGACTAAATATGAATATATGTAATTAATTCTTTAAATTTTACGCATTGTAAAGAATGGTATCATGTGGTATTCTCCAAAAGTAATCGAAGTAAAATTAAGCCAAAATGGCAAAAACTGAGTCGGGCAGCCTCTGGGTTTTGTCCCTCGATAGTTTAAAAAGAAGCTCCTCTATATTGAAGTCGCATCTCAGACCTAAATAAAGGGTTTTATTTTTTGGATGGATGGATGGATGGATGGATGGATGGGGATCTTTGCTATTTTTGTTATTGCTTCTGTATGGTTTTATCAAGATTATACCCCGCGAAAATTGGCGGGGGTATATAGTGATGCACATATCTGTCCATGCCTACGTCCGTCCGTCCGTCCCATATGCAGTTTCCGGGTTTTTAAAGGGAAACTGTTACAGGTATTCAATTCATTTCTTGATGAGTTAAAGAAGATCCTGACGATAATCTCAACAGCACTCACAATAGAGTACAAAATTAAGCATCGACGGACCCCTAGCAAGCTAGAGGTGGGACCAGGTGCCCGGGAGAAGTAAGCATCCCCTGTTGGCTAGCCGCACCCGCCGTCGATGATATAGCTTTTAGATCAAGTAATACAGGTCAAGTTCGAATATGGGTCATGTCGCTCATCTACGTGTAGAGTTTTTACATCAAGAAATACAGGCAAAGTCTGAATATTGATAATGGTTCTCAAAATCTCAATTATGTGCAAAGTATTCCCCTTGAAACTTAGAAGAATTATATTTTTGCGGTTTCTGGACATTTAAAGGACAAACCTCACAGAAAATAAATTAATTTCTTATATATAGCTTGTGCATTTACGAAGTGATTACTTATAATGTGAAATAAGCCGGACGGGGGTATCATTGATCCTTCGATAAATACGGGTTTTTTTTTTTCATCTATTGAATGTATTTCGGATTTTATCGTTTTGTTCAATTGCTTCAGTTATGAATTGGTTAACCTCTTATGTACACACAGTAGCCATTCCGACTGCAGTATTACCTCTCATACCATCCGGTACTATTACTATCTCATCTTATACGTAAGATTAAGAGGATGTCCGTTTTAACAAAGTGACCAGTCTAGTGTATCAAATATGTCTGCAATGATATAAGTAAATAGTATAAAAATCCTTATTTTCGTGTGATTTGATGTTATACTCAGGAATGGAACATTTCATTTCTTTTGTGATTTTACTAAGTGTTTCGTCACTTACTTGTGTGGACGGTCAGAGGAGATCGACAACTTCGACATCAACGTCGACAAGGCGACCTCCACCCAGAAACACAACTACTACGTCATCTACAACATCATCAACATTATCTACAATTGGGATTTCTACTGAAACAACAACGGTATCTTTAGTGTTTATATCCAACAATGACAATGGTATGTCATCTGTAACCTGCATTTTTTTTTATTTTCCATGTTTAAAATGAAGTAAAATTGTTTCTTTGAAAGAATGCGCCAGTTCCATTTTAAAAGCGGTCTGACAGTACCATACCATAATACGCCCTGTATGAAAAAGGGCTAAACACGTAAGTTTTCAGGGGTTTTGACCTTTCTTAAGTAAAACGATAGATAAAACAATTTCTATGTAATATCAATGTTCAGTGTCTTTAAAAGGGGTACGGCAATATTCATGAGCTGATGAGGGCCAACAGGCCGAACAGTTTTATCGATGTAATATTCCTATGAAGATTTTGATTCATTATTTCTATTAGGTATATTGAGTACTGAGGCTGTCATCACCCTATACTGTCTTATCGCTGTACTCCTCATCGTTATCATTGTCATCGCCATCTTGTTTGCCATCAGAAAATACAAGTAAGTTAGAATCAAAATATTATCTTTATACGGAATGAATACAATTGAAAATGTGGAAAAATGTGGAAGAGATCTCCAGCCACCGACTTTCCAGCACTGATATCATAGGAACAAATCCACAAGGTGCAACTTACAATGAAGGTAAGAAAAAAAAGAAAGAACAAGGAACAGCAAAATAGTAAATAAAACCCACATGGAACGGTCCAACAAATATAAAGCATGCGTGCGAACAAATGAACAAGTAAATTAATTCAGGAATATCCATGTACACTTAGTGCCAACTACGGACGGTCATAACGAATTTTGAAGTTCTCTAGATAACATGCACACCTCCCTTCTACTTGCCTGGATACACAGAGGTCTTATGAGAGGAACAAAATTAATATATTCTGTTTTATATAGCAATTTGCAATGTGGTTATTTAAAGTATCTTGCTATCAGGATAATCACATTTATAAAATTCAGATGAATTTTGTCACACAATTAGGTCAAATTCCATACACGGTCAATGTCACAACGTAAAACAAATGGTACCAAAAGAAAGATTAGGAATATGAAAACAATATCATACGGACCGTACAAAAGTGAGTTTTTGTGACTGACAGGCAGTGTTGTCGCAAAAATACATTTGAAATTTCAACCTTGAATCATAATTTTTTTTCCATGCGAATATAGTTGAAATGACAAATATGGATAATGACCATATCCCTGTCTACAGTACAAAATCGATAATACAGAAAATCAGAAACCGAAGGCATACAAAATCAGGACAAAACAGGAACCAAAGCAAACAAAAACAAAAACCTCCACCATATGAAAAGAAGCGAACTCCCGATATGAGAGTGAGACCAGGTGCCCAGGAAGAGTAAGCATCTCCTGCTTGCATGCAACACCCGTCGCTTCAATTCGGTAGAACTGTCACATCCGGTTACTTCCATTTTGGAAGATATAGAGTACAATCTTTGGTTGGATGGTTCAAATGGTCTATGACAGAATATCATCCACCATTAAAATTTCACATTACATGTGATTTATCTTTCAGGAAAAAGAAGAAAAGGGTTAGATTTACTCGTAACATGCAGAGTAATTACGTCATGTACGGTGAGCATGACGAAAACGATATACACTCGTACACCAATCCTAATTTCCGTTTCTGTGGTGACGATGACAACGATTACACAGAAATACAAGTGGAACATATGGTTAAACTTAAGTCCGTCCGTGGTAAGTCAAAATGGAAATGATCTTATGTGTTAGTAACTATTGACCATATTGCGAGATATTTTAAAATTTGGCGCAATTAATTTTCAAAATCCTTTATTTATTTATAGTGAAAGAAAGGAGTTGAACTCCAACAGGACTCTGTTTAAAGGGACAAGGAATACCAATACCTTAATATAGAAGGCTACATATAATCAACGAGACTAATAGGCAACCGGTACCGACATGTTAAAACTAGTTATCTGTAACTGATTTATTTATTTAATGAATTTTATTTACTTTACAGAGTTTCGCTGTTCCAAATTTCCTGGAGGGATGGTGCTAATATGTTAACCGCTTTTAATTAATTTCGATGATATTTTTGGATCAAATGACAAGTTTCCGAAATTGGAAAATTATATATATGGTGTCAAAATGATAAAGGGCCAACAAACAAAGTTTCTTTCATGCGACAGAGCTGGAAAGAAATGATAATACACTTTTATTAACAAACATCAAGTCACGGGGAACCAGTTTAACTGCTCCACACTGCAACAGGAAATAAGTGTTTATATTAATAATACGGAAGTCTTCCAACTCTATACCTTATATATATTATATGAAATATAAGAATGTTTATTACACAAAGTATCTCATAAATATACCAAGTCCTCTTCACAGATTAAGTTATATATTTTTTAGCCAGGTCCTTTCGAACATTGTCCTGTAAGCTGTCTCAGAGTGAGGATAAAGCAACACATATAAATACTGACGTAGCAGACGACACCGAGGACCAGAACAATGTCTGGGAACATAAAGGGAACGCCAATATTATCAATATGAGAAACAAAGGTAATCACATGGACGGTGGGCGTTTCTAATTTTCTATTGCACTACGTACACTTACAGCGAGACACACAAAGTTGAAAACATGAATAAAGACAAAAACAACAAACAAGCAAGAGAATAATATATACATGGACGAGGGAATTTTTTTTCTTTTTGGTGCTTGTTGCTCTTCATTTTGTATTTTGTATTTTCTATTGTTTTGGGTGCTCTAATTGTTTGACATATGTGGTCATTTTTTCACATATTAACAATATATCTTAATTACTTTTAAAATCAAACATGTATGAATATTATACTTAGTGATAATTGCATAAATGCACAAGCAAGCTGAATGAATATATGTACATAATTTTGTTGTTCCAGATGGACATGATGGTGTCAGAGAAGACTCAAGTGGCTACCTGGTCCCCGGTTCAGATTTTGCTGACGATGATGATGTGTTTGTTGACACTCGGAGAGGAAAAGATGAATATCTGGAGATAAAAACCATAAAGATAGCAGGAAAACAAGTCAAGTCATAGGAGTGTCAATATGAAATATTTGTGAATTGTTATGAATAGAAAAGTCAAAATAAATATATTTGGTTTACAATGCACATATATTTTATATGGAGAGGATGACTGTATCTGCACGATAATTTCCTAGTTATCTGCTTCTGTAGCTTATTTTGAGAGTTACTGCTGATTAGTTGATGATATGGAGTCCTCATGAAGGAGACAATGAACTGAACGATCGAATAATTGATATGGCGACTCCTTTGAACAATCTCAATTTTTAAAACATTTCAAATTTGCATTATTGTTGTTAAGTTATTATAAGTTTGTAAGCTGCTGCAGTGAGTTGAGATAAAAAGAAATGTCGTAATTTATCGTTTGCGTTTCTTGTATTTACTCCCATCTGCCTTCTCTTGAAATTGAAAAAAAAGAAGGGAGGAGATCTCCAACAAGACCCCGTTGCAGCATCAACAGTAAAACACCAAAACACCCGATGCAAAAAACACAAAAGACGAGTACAGCACGAGACGGAAAAGAGACACACGACATGTAAACATCAAACACAAAAGACTACACATAAACCGACGAGACCAATGGGTAACCGGTGCCGACTTTGGACGGCCATCTGTCACGCAAGTAGCAAATGGTGTGGTCATCCTGGATTACGTGCGCACAACCCTCTCACTTCTCCAATTACCCAGAGGTCTCGAAGAACGTACAATTGTGGTGTAAAACAATCTCCTCACTGTAAGATGACATCACACAAACAAGACCGCAAAACGCAGAGCCCCAGAGACACAGATGAATATGTAAATGGATATAAAAAGAGGGCATGCGTAATACAGTCCGTGCTCTGCCGGCTGTAGCGAGCTCATGTATGTAATCACCCGAGGAGTCCGACTGACATTCAGAGAGGACAGGTGGTCGGGGCCCTGTCTTCTCTAAAGAGGTTTGGACAGGGCCCGTCATGGAGTCCCGTCGTCACAGTCAGTCAGAGTGCAAGTCTCAAGGATGCGCTTGTACAAGACTGTAGATTGGTCAAGTACCAAGCCTAGTGTCCGTCTGGTGACATTAGGATCATATCCACGGTATAAAAGGCGTTTGATGATTCTGACGCATTTTCGATGGTTATGCTGCCTTCCTTTGATCCTTTTTATTTTGTTTATCATATCACCATAAAAGACAGGTTGTGTAATACCCATAGTAATGTACTCTGTTGCATGTATAGATCCGAATTTTAAAAGAAGTGAAACACCCATCAACCTGGGAGAAAACAATAAAGTTGTCTTTAATATTATTTTACGATATTAACTGAAAAGACCTACATTTGCCAGGAAAATTCACTTGGCTTTATTTAAACTGTTTGGTATGAATAAAGTTCTACTGAAATGATTAATGAACTAATTAATTCACCTAAATTCACCACATAAAATATGCTTGATAGGGTTGTGCGCACGTAATCCGGATAACTACACCATCTGCTAATAGCAGATGGCCGTCCAAAGTCGACGACGGGTGCACATTGGTCTCCTTCCATTTATGTGTTGTTTTGTGTTTGATGTTTCTGTGCGTCTGTTTAAATTATTTTGTATCATGTTCTAGCGTCCTTGTGCGGTTTGTAATTTTGTCTCATGTCAGTTTCTTTTGGGTTTGTTTCGCTGGGTGTCTGCATGGTTGTCATGCTGGAAATCCTTCCCTTTTCTTGATAGATCTTAAAGCAGACGGCATTCAGAGATTTTGGTTTATATGTTGTATGGATTTGATGTTACAAAAATATCATCATTGAGAATAATTACACACAAATAAAATACAATGAAAGCAAACGCTTCAGTGAACATGACAGACAATGCACACTATTAGGAGACATAAGGCGGCAATCTACTGTATACAAAGAAAATTGTTCTTTATATGTATTAGGATATGCGCGCAGCCCTCTTCACTTATCCATATATAGATAGTCTTCTGAGACGCACAATTCCTGTAGAAAAAACACCTTTCTCACTGTAAAAGAAAGAAGGGGATCTCCAACTACATCCGGTTACAGCACCCGCAGCAAAATCCCAAAACACCCAATGCACAACACAGAGCAGAGACGCACAGAAAGAGACGCAAAATGTACAAGGATAACCATATCACATAGAAACATCAAACACATGACTACACATAAACCAACGAGACCAATGGGCAATCGGTGCCGATTTAGGACGGCCATCTGCCACGTCAGTAGCAGACGGTGTAGATATCAGGATTACGTGCGCACAACCCTCCCACTTTCCCGATATTGCGTAAAGTGACATCGCGTACAAGACCATAACTGTCAGTGGTTTTCGGTATATGTAACACAAACGCGTTGTCATTTGTTAGATTGACATACCGTATAACCAGAAATTTTCGTGAGATACTAATTTTCGCTATATTCGCGAGTAATTCTGAAACGCGAAAATTCATTCTCGCGAAAAATCGTGTTTGATAAGGTATATAATAAATTGTTATATCCTTTATACTTGTTCATATTGTACATGTGTCATTCTTCACTTTTCCTGATTAAACGTAATGAGGAGTGAATTGAGTATATTCCTATGATAGAACTTATGGAAATTTCAATAATGAAAGGTACAATACAGTAACATGATATGAACATATTTGTTTGTAATTTAGAAATCGCGAAAAATTGTACTCGCGAAAATAAAGACATCCTATTTTGCCATAAAATCGCGGAATTTGAAACTCGCGAAAATTTCTGGTTATACGGTATATCAGAGACAGTCCGTGCTCTTCTTGCAGAAGCGAACTAATGATTAATTATCCTTGAAGTCCGAACAACTGCCAAATAGGACAAAGGATAAGATAATTAGAGTTGATTTCCAGTCCAGGCTCCTGGCCGAGACCTCTATGCTGAACTCGTCATCCTTCATAACATTTATGTTTGTCACATTACCTCAAACGATTTTAGCTTTCAAGTCATCAAATATGACCAGTATTTATAGAGTTTGTTTTTAAGGTGTTCAAAGTTCTACACTATCTGGTATTCATGTCCATGTGTGTACTGCTCTTAGACTGGTGGCAAAAGTGTTGCTTCGCTCTTGGAGCTGTTGGAGATCCCCTCCTTTGTTGTAATATGACCCTGATTGATGCTTCGAATTGCCACGTGCTTCCATAACTTAAGACAATTGCTCACGTCCTTGTCATATTTACCTGTCAGAGTTTTACAGACCTTAACCAACAGTAGTTTTGCGTTGCTCTGCATTGGACAGCTTCAACCTGTTGTGCAAGATTTTGTTTATAATGGGCCCAAACGGAACTTGCACAATCAAGATGTGTTCTGGCTAAGGTCTTGTACAGTGGCTCAAAAGTCTTTTAAATCCATTATCTGAATGTACATCAAAGGAGAGCAAATGTGGGGTTAGCCTTGTTGACTTTTTCGTGTTTGTCAAAATAAAAATTCCTGTCTATGATTACTCCGATGCCTTTCTCATCCTCTTCTTGTTGTAAAACTGTATCCATTAAATAATACTTAGGTTCCCAAAAAAGTTTTCCGGGTGGATATTGAAAAGCCAGTTAATTGTCACTCCGGATTCATGTATTAAGTATGTTTAGATCATCTTACTATCTTCAGATGTGGTAATGATCTGACAGTTTTTCTTGTCATCAGCGAAGAGGTATGTGTCAGACCCTTGCCTGGATAAAGATCTTCCTCACGGAGATGTACCAACAGGTTGTTGTTGAGGGTGAGATGTCATCATCGACCCCAGTAACATCCACGGTACCACCAAGGCACGGTACTCGGACCGCTGTTGTTCCTGGCTGATATCAAGGACTTACCACCTTGAGTCCACTCAACAGCACGACTTTTTGCCGATGACTTCTTGCTATATCGAACCATTAACAACGAGGACGGTACCACTACTCTACAGCAGAATTTAGACAAACTGCATGATTGGGAGGCAGAAGGGTTAATGACATTCAAACCAGACAAGTGTGAGGTGATACGTATAACGAACAAGCGGCGAATAGTGGATGCCATATATACACCATCCATGGACAAACCCTGTAGATTACCAACAGAGCTAAGTACCTTGGTGTTACTATAGACAGCAAATTACAGTGGGGCCCACATGCCAACACCATAGCTAGGAAAGCTAATAATACCACAGCATTCCTGCAGTAAAATTGAAGATTTTATGAGGGCGCGAAGCGCCCGAAATGAAATATAGATTATATGAAGAAACTAAGTGAGATATGATAATGCAATAACGCCTTCATTCTAGCTCTTTAAAGGTAAAAAATCAATAGGGGTACCCCCCTATCGATACCCAATAACCAATCAGGTAGAACGAGTCATCGAACACGCCGCTTTTCATAATTGCGAACGTATAAAAGAAATATACGTACTCCATCACTCATGATGAAATAAAACCAAGTAGAAGGTATTAGATGTACGAAATAAACTGTAGGAGATGTACAACTCTCATGATCATCGCAGATCATAAAATATGAATATACTGTATATATACGTGTATACGTAATATATATAGTGATGAATAAGGTGACCAACCTTGTGAAACTCATTGATAAGTAAACGTCTTATCACACCATAATATGAGCGAGAGTTTGCGAGACGGGAGTTGAGTACATGTGATACACCAAGATATACGCCGGAAAGGAGAGAAATCGCATTGCATCATAATAAACTTGAAAACAAAAAATGACAACGAAACATTCTAATTCATTTAACGTTGTTTAACGTAAAATAACAGAATACAGATACAATAGATGTCTTCTATTAGTTCCTTGTCTGTACTGGTCAATGGCATCACTGCAGTGTCAAAAACCTCTGTAACATACAAAGACGTAGAAATTAAATATATATTGAACATGTAGACTAACAACGAATGAAATATAGATAAAGTAATATCATGTTAATGTAAAAATATTGAAGAAACTAAGATTGTCGGGTGGGTAAATGTGGGTGGGATTGCATTATCATATCTCACTTAGTTTCTTCATATAATCTATATTTCATTTCGGGCGCTTCGCGCCCTCATAAAATCTTCAATTATATTTCAGAAACTATCGTGAGATATGATAATGCACGTTTAAAGCTACTTACATGTCCTCAGTACAGACTTCCCGTAACTGTGAGGAGTGACAACTTTCCTATAGAATTTTACAAAAATTGATTGAGAAGACCAATCGGCCATGGATAAAATTTCCTCTATGGGGACACCAGCATTGCTAGCTTTAGAGGTAGAGGCCGCGCGGGCCGAATGCGCTTTAAATTTGCTGGTATCTATTCCAGCTAGACCCATAATATCTCTAATCCAATGTGAAACTGTTTGGGCAGAAATAGAAGCGTAAGGTTTTCTATTCATGATTAGTAAATAACCTCTGTTAGAGTTATCTCTCTTTGATTCAGTACGCGCGCAATACGTCTTAATGCAGCTCACAACACAGAGTTGTGGATTTTCAGGATAAGCGTCATATTTGACCTGCTTCGGTTTGCTACTTGATTGTGTTTTCGATAGGCCTGGTAATTCGAAAATAACACCAGTGTCTGAGTATTTCATAAACTCTGTATTTAACCGAGAAATCTCCGAAACACGTTTTGGAGAGACAACTGCTAACAAGAAAGCAAGTTTCTTAGAGAGAACTTTGATATGTAATTTATCATTTGTTTCTAGAGAATTAAGATAAGAGAGAACTTTATCCAAATCCCAAATTTGTTGGTACTTTGGTTTCGGGGGAATTTTGTTGTAGATTCCTTTCATTAATTTCGACGTAAGGAAATGTTGACCCATCGGTGTACCATCTACATGGGTCAGAACTGTAGAAATTGCTGACCTGTGAACATTAATCGTGCGATATTCGAAATTATTCTCGCATAGCCAAGATAAATACTCAAGAAACTGACTTAAGGAAGCTGAAAAGGGAGTAATCTGTCGTTCACGACACCAGCCGACCCATTTACTCCAGGCACTCTGGTAAGCCCTGTTTGTACCATTTCGGCATGACCCAAGAATAAGGGATCTAACGTTTTCTGAAAGTCCGATACTTTCATATCGTCCCCCGATAACTTCCATGCGATTAGTTGTAATGTTCGATTCAGCACCAGGGGATGAATTCCCTCGATCGGGGAGGTTAGAAGCGTTTCTGTCACCGGAAGTAACAGAGGAGGCTTGATCGACATGCTCAGAAGATGGGGATACCAAGCTTGCGTCTGCCACGCAGGAGTCACCAGCACTATCTCGCATTGCTCCGATCGAATTTTCGCTATGCAGTGACTGATCAGACAGAACGGAGGAAACGCATACGCCTTCCTGCCTAGCCACGGGTGAAGTAACGCGTTTGTTGCGATTGCGCCCGGATCGGGAAACCAACTCATGTATGTGTCGATTTGATAGTTTGTACGGTCTGCGAATAGATCTATTAAGAACGGACCTAGAATCCGATTTATCAACCGGAAGACACTTATGTCTAGTGCCCAACTGCTTCTGTCGCGTAAATGACGACTCTCCCAATCGGCGATCACGTTTAAGGCGCCGGGTAGATATTCTGCCTGAAGGAAAATTTTCCTCTCTAGGCACCATTGCCAAAGATCTCGTGTGATAAGAATACATTGCCTTGACACTGTGCCGCCCAGTTTTTTTATATGTGCTACGGCGGTTGTATTGTCGGTTTTTATGAGAACGTGCATGTTTTCTCTGTCCCGTAGAAACGATCGGACTGCGAGAAAAATTGCCATTAACTCTTTTGCATTTATGTGAAGATTTGATTCGTGATTCATCCACGGACCGCCGATTCTGACATTTTGACAAACAGCGCCCCAGCCTGTCTGACTGGCGTCTGTCTCTATAACTAACTCTGGATTTGGCGGAGTTATCTTTCTTCCATTCCAAACTTCTATGTTCGCTACCCACCACCTTAGTTCGTTTTTCACCTCTGGGCTTAGTTCGATCAAGGAGTCGTAATCTCCAAGGGGAGATAAGCCTTCTGTTTTCAACATTTGAAGAAAACGGTAATGGAGAGGAGCGGGAAATATAGCCTTTGCGGAGGCTGACAATTTTCCGATTATTTCGGAAATTTGACGAACAGAAGTCAGTTTTAGATCTAGACATTTCTGACAATTTTTCCGTATGTCTTTGATCTTGGTTTGAGGGAGATTTAGTGTCAAGTCTTTGGTATTTATCTGAAATCCCAGATACTCTAGACATTGGGAGGGTTCCAACTCGGATTTCTTGTAATTTATTACGAACCCCAGAGATGTAAGAACATGAATCGTTAAATTCAGATCGCGTTTTAGACCCTGAGCACTTCGGTTCATGATCAAAATGTCGTCCAGGTAGAAGATTAATCTGCAGCCTAGGCGTCTTAAGAACCCTATGGGGGTTTTCATTAGTTTTGTGAAAATTCGTGGGGCTACCGACACTCCGAATGGAAGGGAACTGAATTCCAAAGTCTGGTTTTGCCACTGAAATCTGAGAAAACGACGATGTCCTTCCCAAATAGGGACTGTAAGATACGCATCCTTCAAGTCTAATTTCACCAGAAAATCGTTTTTTATCAAAAGGTTTTGTAGAAGGTGTATTCCTTCCATCTTGAAGTGCTCGTATCTGAGAAAATGATTCAGTTGTCTTAAATTTATGACAGGACGTAACCCCCCACCTTTCTTTTGAACTAGGAAAATTGTACTGACAAATCCTATGACATTTGTATCTGATACCTGAACTGCATTTTTTTCTTGGAGATCTTTGACCTCTTGAGCTATTAGTGATGCATTTTCTGGGGAGCCTGTGTACTGGAAAGGAATGTTTAATTGTGTTGGAATTTCTACGAAATCTAACTTTACTCCCTTTATAGCTTCTAGAACCCAGGGATCTTGAGTTATATATTCCCAATTTTGAAGGAAGTGTTTTAATCTTCCCCCTACTGGGCAAGTGATATCTGAAGCTTGAATTTTGAAACAAAGAGAGTTTTGCAACATTACCTTCAGTTCTGGGTTTTGGCATGACCCCGAGCTGAGCTCCTGCCCCTGAAGTTTCCGAAGCGGCCTCCGGACTGTTGCACATCCGTAGGCCCTTGACGAAAAAACTGGTTGTAGGTGGGGTTGCCTTTGTCAGAGCGTCTATAGTAGCCACGGCCTCTGCCTCGTTGACCCCGGGTCCCTCGGGAGGATCTAAACCTTGAAGAGCTTACTAGGCACTTAAGCTCCTTATATTCTGAGCTTTCACGGGCTAGGAGTTTTTTGAATTTACGTCCGAACAAACTTTCTCCAGATTTTTTAAGAATTCGCTTAGATTTCTTATCATCTAGTATTTCTAGGCAATCCGGCATTAGTTTGGCCAAGGTCGCCTTCCTGCGCTCCGAAAGAAATACAAAATATGCATTGCCTACCAAAGCGACTGCAGCTTTCACGTAAAGCATAACGTCCTTGGGGTCTAAGCCCTGACCTTTCTTGTTCTTAATAATGTCTTCACATGCGGCCCATAATTTAAGGAGGGGGCCAAGGGGATCAGCTATTCTGGCCTGTGAATTTACATTTTCCCTCTCCAATTTCCCATTCCATTTACGGGAAGATTGCATTTGATACAGTTTTCTTATGAACCGATCAGTTTTCTTAATAGGTAAGCCAACAAGTGATGGGAGGGGAAAATCAGACATTAGATCCTGTCGATTCTTTTTTGACATTCCTGCTGAGGCATGTTTTGTCACAAACTTCTGTGTTTTTTTATTGACTTTCCACACTTTAGATTTGCCAGATAATTTAAAACTGCTAGCTGATGTAGAGGAGGATGACGACGACGAGGAGGAGGATGACGAAGAGGAAGACGAAGAGGAATCAGAATCACTACTGGATTCGCTCCTGATTTGAAATTTGTCTTTCCTAGTACGCTTGGACTTACGCACGGGAGATGGAGATCGTCGACGCTTGGGAGAATTAGTGTCAAAATCTGAGTTACCTCCCTCTATATGTACTGATACTACGTCGTCATTTTGATTTGCCATATCCACAGATTTGGCTACATTATCTTGGTCAGAATCCACAGATTTTGACCGATATCCAGAAGGTGTGGTGTATCCCGGAGGCGGACTGCCCCTTAGGGACTCTTGAGCCATAATACACAAAGTGTATAAACAAAAATTCGAAAGTCGAACACTCACCAAAACACGTCTACACTATACGAGAGCTAAAATGAAAAGCGGCGTGTTCGATGACTCGTTCTACCTGATTGGTTATTGGGTATCGATAGGGGGGTACCCCTATTGATTTTTTACCTTTAAAGAGCTAGAATGAAGGCGTTATTGCATTATCATATCTCACGATAGTTTCTGAAATATAATCTATCTAGCTGCCCAAGACACATCAAGGCTACCAGCTATAAGACCATGGTAAGACCGCAGGTCAAATACGCATCCACAGTATGGGACCATACCACAATGTCCCACACCAACACCTTAGAGAGAGTACAGCGCGGGGCTGCAAGATACATCACAGGAGATCATCGCAGGGAGAGCAGTGTAACATCAATGCTCCAAAAGTTACAACTTGACATCCTGCAACAGCGCAGAACTAGAGCCCGAGCCATTATGATGTACAAGATAGTGAATAACCTCATAGACATACCATCTAGTCCTTTACATCCTATCAGCACGACCACCACCACCAGGGGTCATGCAATGAGGTACATACAGCCATTCTGCCGCACCAAAAGCTATCAGGACGCCTTCATTGCGATATGGAATTCACTGCCACAGTCCATCGTACGTGACTGCTGATTCACTGTAGAGGCTTTTAAGGTCCGAATCAGCAACCATTACCCGTAGACAACGGGGTTGTTTGTTTTTATCCTGTTTTTAATGAGAGCCTTCCCTGGTATGTTTTTAAACTTAATGTGCGATAATGCCCCATAAGGAGCCCGGCACATTACCGGAAAGGAAGAAGTATATAAAAAGCATTTTTAATTCCTCCCTGAATATTTTAATTAATTTAGATTATTTACAAAAAAAAAATGGACACTCATTTACACAAACTTTCGGCATCTTCGTGTTTATCGAATGTAAAAACATTTTTATTAGATGTACTTATTTTTATCAACATTTACATTGGTAGTGAGTGGGAGGAGCGATAACTCTGCTTGGAGATTGTATTTTATGTTTTGAATTTGCCGCCAAGAAAAGAAATCCGGAAGGTGTACTCGGGCATGCGCATTAATGATATTTATTTTTTGAGGGACTACGTCGTCATTTGACATTTCCTTAGAAAAACAGCCTGCATGAACTGTAAGACAATTATTATTATATATCTTTGTCCTGAGGATAGCATCTCTCATACTTGGATAGCAAAATAATCCTTTAATTTATTCTATTAGCTCGAATTTCCTCCACACTGTAAAAAGGAGTCTAAAATAATCCGACAGACTGTTCCTCAGTAACCCCCTGTTCAGTGTTGGTAAAATATCCCCTTGAAAGTCAAATGTCAGGGCCAGTCAAACACCCCATTAAACAAAAAATTCTGATGCATCATTGTGAAAACACCATGCTGCTAATTTCGAGACCTCGCGAAGGCAGAAATATTTCTAAAAGACCTTCAATCTGGTGAAGAGCAATATTTTACTAGACAGAATGGAAATCTGCCGGACTGAAAAATTTGAGTGGAATTGTGGCAAGCCCTCTCATAGAGATGCAACAAAATACACTACACTGCCTGCGATATTTATTAGTCCCCTACCGGCAACGCCGAAGGGGACTCTTAGTTTCCTCTCGGTCTGTCTGTCAGTCTGTCCGTCTGTCCGAATATCAGTTTTCCGGACTTTTTTCTGCAACGGATGGAGATATTAAGATGAAATTTGATACACAGCTTGGTCTTGAATAGTTACAGAGCAAGTTTAACTTTCGTCACGCTTGACCTATTTTTCGAGGAGTTATGCCCCTTGATGACTTGGAAAATTCAGTTTTTGTCAGTTTTCCGGACTTTTTTCTGCAACGGATGAAGATATTCAGATGAAATTTGATACACAGCTTGGTCTTGGATAGTTACAGAGCAAGTTTAACTTTCGTCATGCTTGACCTATTTTTCGAGGAGTTATGCCCCTTGATGACTTGGAAAATTCAGTTTTTGTCAGTTTTCCGGACTTTTTTCTGCAACGGATGGAGATATTAAGATGAAATTTGATACACAGCTTGGTCTTGAATAGTTACAGAGCAAGTTTAACTTTCGTCACGCTTGACCTATTTTTCGAGGAGTTATGCCCCTTGATGACTTGGAAAATTCAGTTTTTGTCAGTTTTCCGGACTTTTTTCTGCAACGGATGAAGATATTCAGATGAAATTTGATACACAGCTTGGTCTTGGATAGTTACAGAACAAGTTTAACTTTCGTCACCCTTGACCTATTTTTCGAGGAGTTATGCCCCTTGATGACTTGGAAAATTCAGTTTTTGTCAGTTTTCCGGACTTTTTTCTGCAATGGATGGAGATATTAAGATGAAATTTGATACACAGCTTGGTCTTGAATAGTTACAGAGCAAGTTTAACTTTCGTCACGCTTGACCTTTTTTCGAGGAGTTATGCCCCTTGATGACTTGGAAAATTCAGTTTTTTTTTCAGTTTTCCGGACTTTTTTCTGCAACGGATGAAGATATTCAGATGAAATTTGTTTCACTGCTTGGTCGCGAATAGTTACAGAGCAAGTTTGACTTTTGTCACGCTTGACCTATTTTTCAAGGAGTTATGCCCCTTGATGACTTGGAAAATTCAGTTTTGGTCGGTTTTCTGGACTTTCTTCTGTAACAAATAGAGATATTCACATGAAATTTGATACCCAGCTTGGTCTTGGATAGTTGCAGAGCAGGTGTGACTTTCGTCACGCTTGACCCATTTTTCGAGGAGTTATGCCCCTTGATGATTTGCAAAATTTAGTTTTTGTCAGTTTTCCAGACTTTTTACTGCAACAAATAGAGATATGCAAGTAAAATTTGATACTCAGCTTAGACTTGGATAGTTACAGAGCAAATCTGACATTTGTCACGCTTGACATATTTTTCCAGAAGTTATACCCCGTGATGACTTGCACAATTCAGTTTTTGTCAGTTTTCCTGACTTTTTTTCTGCAACAAATAAAACTCATATATGTTTAATTGAAGAGTAATTCATTGGTAGAGTTGCAGGACATAGATATATGCCACCGGTAGGGGACTATATCGCTCAGCGATCATAATTTTATTATTGTACAATTCAATACAGGATACAATGTATGCACATTTCGTCTACGGTATTCAAAATCCGTAAATTTATGTATTTAGTAGGGCTGGGCGGTGCACCAAAAATTTCGGTGCTTCGAAATTAGCAATGTCGGTTCGATGCACCGACGTAGAATTGCAGATTTCGATTCGGTTCAGACGTAAATAATCAGAGTTAACTAAAGCCAAATAGTGACCAGAAAATGATTGAAATAGCTTAGAAATTACCTTTAAGAAGGCCAGAAAGTAAGAAAAGAGCTTACATTCATTTATCGCGCCGATTAACGTGTAGGTTAACCCCCCCCCCCCTGATTTCAGGCCTCTCATGAAACGGAAAGTGAAAGTAGATCTACTTTCGCTTTCCGTGAACTGGTCAGAGGAAGCTCTAGTTCAAGCAGCAACAAGAATAAACAGACATTGTAGTCGCCAAATATCATGTAAGGAAAGCTTTGTCCACTAAAATATTTACTGTGAAAGTCCTATGAGACCTGTCAGTACTTCGTTGTTGAAAAATGAGGTGTTGAACTTGGTATATTTATATTTAATTTCTCACAGTATAGTATGACATACTGTTGGAGCACATGCATCCACAATTGTTTGGGATGTAAAACTGATATATTTTTTTAAATGACAGTATATACCCTCACATTTTTCAGAAATATGTAAATTAATTCTCTATAATGTTAGACTGAAGTGATAAGTTGGTCAGATCAATTTGTATTTTTTTCATTTTTGTATATTTTGTCCATTTGACAAATTATTTTGTATTTTTTCTCCTTCAAACGAATCGAATCGAAATTAACCGAACCAAGGCCTTGTGATTCGAAACCGAACCGAACCGAAGGATACCTGAATCGTCCCAGCCCTAGTATTTAGTTTTGTATGATTCAGTGGCGGATTCAGGAGGGTGTGGAGGGGGCGTCCGCCCTCGGGCACTGACCCAAAATTTTCCAAAAAACCCTATAATTTGGCCCATTTTCAGTAAAATTCGCCCCTTGACCCCCCGGCAAAGGGGGTGCTGGAGCTGCCACTGTAATTAATCCACTATTGAAGTTATCTAAACACTTTTACAAATTGCCGTAAAATGTAAACTTCAAAATAATTTTGATGGTAAACAACATATGGCAGCTGCCCGTAGAGGGCTGTCATTGTTTAACCCATTGACTTCGGGATACGACTCCAGTCGTTTTTACATGTACCACAGCCTTCGGGATACAACTGCGGTCGTAGTACGAAAAAAATTGTTTTTTTCCTATGCTGACAGAGTTATCTTCTCATGCTTTTGTCATGAGAGTTGTCTTTCTTTTATTCTAGTATGTTAACTCTGAGAAACGAAAGTAAAAATGAAGCATGATCTTGTTTCTGGAATATTTGAAAGAAAAATCGGAAAATCTGGTGATGAAAATGAGGATTGTTAGCAATCACCAGCAATAATAACCTTGAGATTACTCTGGAACCAACTGCGTGAATTTCATCAAATAAATTGCAGATTGTAGGGAAAATCATGGCCTCTCAAACAATGATATAAAAAAGGTATGTCACTGCTGACTTTCTGCATAGAAATTTTGGATGAAGATCTTTACCTGACATTTTTCAAGTTTTTTCTCTTATGAACAAAAGTTTGAACTTATAAATTTTTTCATATACTGTAATTTTGGATATTGATTTTTACATGTTTTACATCAATGGATAGAATATTTATTCCTCTTTCAAATGATATACATGGTTTACAATATTAAATGGTTTAGAATGGATTTATTAAGATAAAATTGAGCCGATTTGAGAACTCCCAATGAACAAATTCACAATTTAAATATCCCCAGTAATGGTAATCATGGTATCTGAATTGATCGTAGACGCAAATGGGTTAATTGAAGATTTGACTGTATTTAGGCAACGAATCAGACCAAGATGATGCAAAAACAACAATATGATTTTTAGCTCGCCGAGACGAAAAAGTCCGGAGAGCTTATGCCATACCCTCGGCGTTGTCGTCATTGTCATTGTCGTCGTCCGTAGACAAAACTTTAACCTGGGCTATATCTCTTGAGCTATTAGGGGTAGGGCTTTGATATTTCACATGTAGAGCGAGGAACCATATTTCGCCGGTGACCATATTTCGCCGTTTCATAGTTAATTGCTTCTCGTTGGTTATCGGAATTGTTTGTCAAACTTATTTTTCTATATCCTATCAAATATGGGACCGTAGCAGTCATGTTTTGATATATTGTGACATCTCCTGCACTCTAATGTGATGAAAAATATCAAAAAATGAGGAAAAATTATTTAAATCACTAAATTTTAGACGTAAGCATCCAAAAGTTTTACAAAAACCAAACGAAGATAACATTTTATTTGGCATCATCTTGTAGAAGTAGTGGCGACGAAAGATTTCCTGAGAAGAAAATCACAATTTTGTCCGTTTTGTGTGCAAAATGGATACTTATCAGCAAATACGGCGAAATATGGTCACCCCCGAAAACATGGAAACGAAATTTTTTGGCGTTTTATTAGGAAACAATGAAATGAGTAAAATAAATAATTTTTCTAGTATTTCTATCGTGAATGGAGTTAAAATAAATTTTGGCAAAACCAATTATTGAATCGACCATCAAGTATTCGAAATTCCCAGAAAATATAAGAAAATGCGGCGAAATATGGTCACTTACTCTAGATACCTTGTGACAAGACCTTTCATTTGAGACCATGACCTTTGACCTAGTGACCTTGACCTTGGACTTCGACCTACTTTTCAAAAACTTTAACCTGATTTCTGACAAAAACCTGCATAGACAAGCTATGTAATCTTTTATTACCCTATGTTTTACAACATGCAAGCACTTTATTTTCGATACATTTTCGCAGATAAACTTCTTACGTGCACAACTTCACATCAAACATCAATATTTCCGGTGTCCAGTTTATTAAAGGGGAACAGATACATGTATCACTTATACATTTATAATAATATACAGATTAAGGTATCCGTTGTACAAATAAATTTCAAGTGTGTTATATAGTTAGAATTATTGGATACTATTACCAAAATATACCTTATACAACATACAAAATGTTGTCTATCATTAAAGGTCGACATGCCAACCTTCGCTCAATCCACGGAAACTATCGAGACACTGCCGAAGATTACCGAGATAATTTCAACACTGTTTAAATAGACGAGACGTCCGCGAGATCTCCATTTGTACAATGGATACGTTAAATCTTGGCCAGGGATTTATTCTGTATCAAAGGTACATGTACATGCATTCATTGTCACTGCTCTCAGATCCTACTTGACTTTTATGATGTGGAAAATAAATTGTCATCATCCATCATATTCGCAGTAACATGAAATTGAAGGCTTTAAAAACATATTGTGAAATTGCTTTTTTTCTTCAATTGAATTTTACAAGAAGTTTCTTCTATGAGTCATTTTGATATATCAAACTGAAGTATCGTGTTACGTATCCTACATGTATAGTGAATGATGTATCGTGATTTGTATCTTATCGTCAGATTGTGTATCGTTGCATCTCTACCCCCTCCGTGTATTTCAATCCTATAATCATACCGATTTGATGTAGTTACCCTCTGGAAATCATGCTTATCATAAAACTGATATGAATTAGATGTATGACAATTATTATTTCATAATTTGTATATATCTATTAGCAGGGTTGCCAGCATTCTTTAAACATGTTTAAAAGTCAGGGAAATGCCTTTAAGGTCAGTGAATTTTAGAGTTTGTTCAGTAAAAAATGAAAATCCTTAAGTCAGGGAAAAATTATTTCAGAGCTGAAAAAAAAAAACAAAGATTTAAAGTTTATGGCTTTGGCAGTCTTCAAGTATAAATTTAAAAGTAATTAGAAATGAATTTTTTTTAAATGATAAAGGTCTCATTAGAATACTTTCATGTTGATTTATTGAAATATTGAAAAATAAACTTAAACAATCAGAAAAAAAGTAACCATGGCAGATTGGACGACGAATGCGAAAGTCAGGAGGCTGTTTAAATGTTTGGCAGTTTTGGTCAGTGAAAAACATGAATCAGTTGGTGAAAAGTCATGGAAAAGTCAGGCAATTTTGTTCACCAAGAGTGCTGGCAACCCTGACTAGACCAAGAATAGTTGGTGCACTAGCTGTTTATGTGAACCTGAGATATTTAAGTAATATTTCTCTGTCTTGTTGTGGATGTGTTTCTCTATTTTGGATTGTGAAGCAAAATCCAGCTTATTCATTTGCTGCATCCTCAGATAAGAGGAACATTTTTCAAACCCAATATACATGTAAAGAATGAGTGACTAAGTAATGTTGGCATTCTACTTTTGTTAAGCTCATCATCAGAAGCACATTTCACATTATTATATCCTCGTCTCCAGATGTTTGAAGTTTAAGCTGATATTTCACCGTCTGAGTTCCGTTAGAAGTTCGTCTGCCATCTGTCCTAGGTTATGTGTGTCATATATACTCGGCATGTCTCTACTAATTATGTTAAAGAAGCTTTCTCAGCATCTTCAAGGATATTTAGTTTGGCAAAGAAGTTGTGTTGAAATATTTTCTATGAATTAATGTGGTCTATTCAAGATTCAAGATCATATATAATGACAATAAACTTGTTCTTTTTAAGTTTCATATTCATTTAATAAATGGAGGTAAAATTGATGTTTAACAGCAATTCTCTGTAAGAACCAAAGAATTTCAAAACATTTTGGCACGGCATGTCATGGATTTTTGAGATTTTTGGTATGGAAGTTCAATATGAAGTACTAGTATGTAAATCAACCCCAGTTTTTTTCAAAAAGGTTGTCGTTGCCATGGTAACCGTGTCTGAAGTTTCAAAAATCAGGAAAATCTATAGGACAAGGCAATTTTGTAGGCTTCGTTACCATGGAAACAGGTACATTTTAAATCTTAAATTGCTTTGATTATTTTCTTTTAATCCTTATTATTAAGCATATTTAGTGATGTAACGATTATCGCCGACAATCGATTGTCGGTCGCTGAATGGCCAGCGATGTTACTAATCGATGTTGAAAATCAAACTCGATTGTCGCCGACATCGCCGATCTCCGAATTTTCCGTATTTTTCTGTCCGTTTCGGTGTTTTGGTTTTAGAAATCGCGCGATACGAGTGGTACAAAAAGTTGCCATTGGTACCATTGGCATGCCATTGGTATGAAATGTTGCCAATTGGTACCATTTGCATAATTCCGAACACACCCATTGACGGATGCAAGTGCAGGTTACGTGACCCTCCCGAGGACAAAAATAACAGTAACACCTTCAAAAACTTAAATTCCTCCCTGGATTACTTAGATAATTGAATTGATATTGTGGTTCAAACACCAAATTTCCTAATTTCCTTTGTCCCGAACCCTATTTAACCCAGGCGTTTCGTGGACTACGTTCTAACTTTATTGCATTAAGTAATTTTTCATATTCTATCAATCGAATTTATATCAAACATTTATAAATATATAATACATAATAAATGAAATGTCATGGGGGGGGGGTTTAATTATGGCATATTGTCATATGAAAATTAATTTGTCTCATCAGTGATTTTCATAACCGTGTAGAGGCAATGTAAATTAAGGTGTAAAATAAACTCTTTAAGATGATATGCACAAAGTAGAACACTCAATTTAATTATTTGGTCCTAATTTCAATTAATTATGGATTGAATATTAAAAAGATAGGAATATTTCGAATTTTTCGATTATAATCGATTAATAATCGATTATGCCCTTTGGATTATTTCCGATTATCGATTATGATTTAGTTTCCGATTGCCCAACACTACGCATATTTGTAAAGTTTTTTACATTCATCTCGGATGCCTTATGTATACATGATGAAAAATTGGGCCGAAACAGGGTATCAAAAGGCTTTGTTTTGGGCAGTCAACTCGAGTCAAAGACCCTTTTTTGCATGTTTTTACTGTTTTACAAGGTTGAAAATTTCATAAAAGCACCAATTTTTGAAGTCCAAATTGTAGTTATCCAATTAGTATCATCTTTGAACTCAACATGAATATAAAAAATTAATTGGGCTAATTTGTCCTTTTATATGCAAATCAGCATCAAATTTAGTTGCTATGGCAACAATCGGCTGAAAGGTTTCAATACGATGAATTTAAACACAACCTCTATCAAAGTATCTACGCATGATATTGGAACAGAAGTTCATGTATACATCTATCAAAGACGTTTTGATATATAAATGACCTCGAAAATATTTCAAGGTCATCCACTGAATTTTCAAGGTCATTAAACTTTAAGTGACCAGATTTGACGAAAAATCCTGATTTTTCATAAAATGAAGGTGTCAATATTTTAGAAACCTTGAAATATTGAACTTAACAGTTATTTGCCATAAAATGATAAATGTATCACTTACTTCTTAGAACTATTGATTACGTTTCTTCACATCTTCGAATATCTAAATTCTTGGTGAGTATGTTGATAAAAAAGGGACGAAATCTGTATTTTTCTTGTTTTTTGACGGAAAAATATTTTCCTAT
Source organism: Pinctada imbricata (assembly GCA_033119305.1). Taxonomy (NCBI): domain Eukaryota; kingdom Metazoa; phylum Mollusca; class Bivalvia; order Pterioida; family Pteriidae; genus Pinctada; species Pinctada imbricata. The sequence goes on from VSWD01000013.1 coordinate 23,190,295, forward strand.
TGAAAAGCTACAATTCAATAAATTCTAAGATTTGTCTTTCTTATATTCATGTGCTTTCATAATATATATGACCTATGAAAATATTTAAATAAAAAAATCACTAAAATCGGTAACAAAAAAATTTAAAAATCAATATTTTATGCAAAATTTGAGTCTCAAAGTATAAATGACCTTGAACATCAAGCCAATGACCTTGAACATTTTAATTGTTCTTATGAAAAAGATACAAGTCATATATATACATGCATACATTTTGACAATCTTATGTAACTCTAAAGAGGAATAAAATCAATTTCAAAGATAATATGAAACAAGCAAAAAGGTCTAATGTTGCCTTGGCAACGGTCTTTGACGACAGAATTTAGGTAAAACTCTGAAATACCCACTCCAATTTTTCGTTCATTTTATTTGTCAATAAACATACATTTCCATTGATGAAAATCACTAGTCTCCTATTGGTGCCTTTTGTGATATTTAAGATTGAAAATGGTCAAAAACACACTAAATTGGCCCTTATTTTCACCTCTATTTTTCGCTTCATTTTGACTTAGTTTGGCTTGATACAATAAGCTTCCTGTTATAAATATCACATAACTAAGTGTACTAAGTAAGAATGGAAGTAAGGAAGAATAGATTATATAACGATGAACAAGCTGTTACAGTGGTATCCATGGCAACGAAGTCTCTGGAGCTGGCTTATTTCATGGTCCCAAAGTGCTATAAATAGAATGACCTCGTTACCATGGCAACCAGAGGTCACATTGGATGAAAAGTGTTATTTTCATGGTCAATACTCAATATGTACCCATTATACCGAAAATCATCAAAATCCATGACATGCCGTGCCGAACGATTTTGGTCCTTACAGAGAATGGCTATTAATATCTTCAAGTTGAAAAGTTGATAAGGGTCATCAAGAATTTCAAGCTGATCTAGAATGTTACTTTAAAATAAGTTGACAATGACAGGTTTACCATTAAGAAATTTAATACAAATATGTACTATATGCATGTGATATATCACAGGAGTGTTATACAGTATTCATTGCAGAATAGCTTTTAATTAAATATTATGCAGCAATTTACAAAAATGTTGGTCATTGCAGTATTTTCACATTTGATGTCAATTAAGACTTCTACAAAGCAGAAAGAATACTGTTACTGTAGCATGAAGCTTCAGCGTAAAAACCATATTAATGTAAACTAGTACAGATGTAGAGAGCTGTCTATGCTGTGTTTTGTATCTCTTTGTACATTCTTAGTTAGTATTGATACACTTTATCAGTTCTAAATTTTTTACTTTTCTCGCATCTATTTAAGGTAATCTGAAAATCACGTTTTTTGGTAAGGATCTAAAATAAGCAAGAACTAAAAAAGGTGATGGGTATATATTTTCAGGCACAACTTACAGACATTTTGGAAAAAAAAGGAATTTTGAAACTGTTTTACACTGAAAGATTTGTTGAAAATTTAGGACAAATGAGACTAATCACTTTGAATTTTATTACAAACTTGAAAAAGAAGAGAAAACGTTTGACTAAGACCATACATCCAAACTATATTTGGAGGGACCTATATAAGTAGATGAGGTCAATTAGGTTGGTGGTTTGGGTCAGGGTCACTGATATAAAAGAATTATAAAATGTTGTTTTCCTCATGACATTCATTACTCCATCATGTCCATATGTTGCTGAGTAGATACTTCAGCTTATCAATTCATGTGGACACTTATCAACAGAGGAATGTATCTACATGTATTGATTGGGGGAGGGGGTCATTAGGTCAATGTGAAAGTTGATGTTTTTTTGTGAGAATTCAAACTGCTGCAGCTAGGGCAATTATATTTTACAAACATTCTCTAGAATGGAAAGCATATCATATACACGTATCAAATATCTTAATTATGATCGGTTGAACTCCCAAATCTATATGATGTGGTTACTAATTGCTTGGTAGTATATATTTACCATCATAATATTTGGATCCGCCTCTGGTATGTGTTTGGATCATAAAGAGGTTGATGAGCTGTACACATGTACACGTTAGTAAATGTTTTGACTGTTATCCCCTCTGGTACCATTCCAACATTTCTCATGGAACTATTTATATTGATGAAGACCAAACATTCTCTACTGAATGATATATTCTGACGAATTTTGTAAATGTACATGAGATAGAGACCTATAAAAAGTGCAGTATTTTTATTTTCCTTCACCGGATGATGAGGATTAATGTACAGGAAATGTAAATAAAGTTATATAAGACCAGTGAGTGTTTAGTTTGATGGAAAGACGATCTGTGGTTAACTAAGTGTCAAGTAGACTTGGAAAGGAGGGTCTGACTGTGTGAATAAATGACCGGGATTTGTTTCCTGTTTCCTTGAACTATCAATTAGACTTTTCTTTGTGTGTAGAGGGTGAATATGATTTTTTTGTCGTGATATAGATCTATAGGTAGAGATTCTGGAGGTACGGCATACATCCTTCCTTAAACATAATTAAAGGTTTGTCTTATTTGTAATTTAATAATAATGCTAATATATGTAAATTCTGTTTCAAAGAATGACTTTTGCAGTTGTTATCGTGAATGCGAGAGAAAGTCTAGATATAGGGAAGGAAGGGGGAGGGGGCTGGTTACGTTACCCTACATTGTTAGTTCGATTCTGTGACTATTAAAATGCTGCTGATGTGAAGGGAGGGTAGAGTGTATATTTTTGTTTACCTGTGACTCGCTTGAATGAAGAATAACTTGTGACCTAAATTTATAGTATACCTGGTGTTTATAATTATGTCATTAATATCTGCCCAGGTAATGGGTACACCTTTACATGTACTAACGTTTACTGGTAAAACAAACGCTATTTTATCTCTCACAAAACCTAGACGTGCATATAAGCTTATGCCCAGGAGGATGCGAAATTCACAATGTGATATGACAAATGACCTCGGCCATCCTATGGTTATGTGTATACAGGATGCTGTATCATATCTCATATTCATATCATAAATTTTCTTGATAAATAAAGGGCGTGGTAATCTGATAAAAAAAATGAACGTGTATTAATTTTGTTCGTCAAACTTCCACACTTGAGCGCAGTATCATTATCTGTATCTTGTCATTACGTACGTAACTTCTTCATCACATCAGCTTGGAGATACTGATTGTGAAAGAATGCTATGAGATAACGATGATTTCAACCGTTAAAATACAACATTTTCGTAATCGTAATAAAAGCGCGAATCTAGATGGAGGTGTTATTGCCCTCTCACAGAAATAACTATTTTGACCGTTCTCACGTGTATATTGTTGGTTGGAATTCCCTAACGGGGTGGGTCACATGCCCAAGAACTGAACCCTGAGTGGAAGGGAAAGGGGGGGGGGGGTATTATTGAAAAGCTAGATTCACCTACTCATCTTAATCTTTCTGGCTCGTTTGTTTTCCCTCGATCGTAAAATACAATCTGAGTCAGGTGACTATCGGCATCCCACAGCTACTGTGTGTGAAAGTGTGGAGGGGATTTATAGGCCACAATCCACAATCAAATTAACGCCATCCTTACCAGCTTTACATTTTGATGTTATAATTCAAAAAGCGGGGGTTTAATACCATAATTACAAAGATGCTAAAGTGTTTTCCAACTTAACGTCGTATTTGACGGGAGCTTCATAGTGAGGTCTAGAAGCATCTTGTTTTCAGAGGAAAGAATTTGCTATGAATGTATAATGTAATATTGTTGGTAAACATCCTCGTCCGACAAAGGAGCATCTACTTTCCTTTACTCAGATATACAAACAGAGGCTCCTTCAGTGTTGGGACAATGATAAATTAATCCTTAACATGAAAAGTTGGCCGACATAGTCAGTCCCTGTAGACGAGAACGTTAGGTAACCGTGGTAGAGTGTTGAGAACGGGGTAGCTATCTATAGTAATATAGGTAAGCACGTCTACAATTAAAATACGACATTTTAACAAGGATTTTACCTCGTGTCATGGATGAATCATCGTTTTAATTTCACAGGATCAATATTTCTTACTCATGCAGATTTTTATGTGGTTTTCTTGCAGATTGTGACATTGCAGGAATTATGTAATATCAGGGGACATCAGCAGCCAAAGACCTGTAGGAGTAGTTATAACGTGTAAAGGTATGCATCAACTTGGAATCTAGTATATTTGATAGTCTCTAGTATGTTTGATGACAATGTATTTTTCATTCTTTATATATACTTTATTAGAGGGGCACTAGACAGCTATGTAGAGTTTGATTCGAGAAGGGGGGGGGGGGGGTTAGTGGTAAGGTATAGCAAGGCGATGGGTCAGTTTGACCATGGACCACGCCCCTATTTAATTGAACTCTTGGTTCAACAATGACACATACTGGTATGAAGTACCTATAGTTTAACTGAGATAAGAATCATTGTAATGTATGTATCTCATTCATTTTCAAATTTTCAGTTTCAGTAATAACATTTTTAAATAAAACAATGAAGACCGTGAGGTTGAACGTTGAATTCAAGTGGAGAGGAGGGGGGGGGGGTTAGACTATATGATCGTGCATTATGTTCCCAAGGGCCGTGTAGTACACACATACATACCTATGATATATGAAGTGTCAGTCAAGACGCTAGCTTACTACGGGAAACAAAGAGCTATCTGTTTAACATCTACCCTCGTCCCTTTGTTCACTGTCATACATAACTAACATACAGGGTCACGCTACGTAAAACAATACAAAACTTGGTCTACAGACAGATCATTTTCACGCATTCCATATTATATCTGATCAGACCTTGGAACATGTAGAATGTACGTATGATCTAACTGTGGGAGTGTGTTCCTACATCATGTACGTAGGAAGGAAGAAAGGAAGGATTATTTATTGACACTGCATGTGAGGAAGGGATATGTTTATATGGTATGCAGATTTTGTATCCGGTTCTGTAGAAATTGATAAAATAGATGATTAAAAATCAAGACAAGATAATAAGGCATAAAAATGTGAAAACGGGTTGGGATGAGGAGGAGGGGGGGCGTATTCAAATTGGGAGTCATTCATTATGTTCATGCAGGTGAATACAGACACTGAGACAGATAATAAAAACAGATTTGATTACAACACGGTAGCAAAAATGATATCATTGTCAGCAGTAGTAAGATCACTTCACATTTTGGGTAGATGTATAGATTACCATTCAAAATATGATACACATTTCAAATTATATGATTTATTTCGTTTTTGATTTCATTTAAATGATAAGATCATCAGGTATATGTAATCCAAATACTGACAGCTAAACTGAGCTAAGACCCATTTAATTATGGATCGCGCTATCAGATTTGCTGAAGGGTCCAGTATATAGTCAAAAGGTTGACTGCTTATGTTGTAAATCAAACGGATGATCTGTTCTGAATTTTAAAAATATGAAAAATACCATGCACAGATTAGATATGACAGTAGACCGCCTTAATGAATGAATGTTTAGACAAGGATGCCCCTGAAGTAGGTAAAGGAATGTGATAATGTGTGGTATTATCGTATAGTGTTAGTTTTACCTTAAAGTTTATATAAGTTTGAAAGTCACCCCCGTCATATGATACCTATTACACCACGATGTTCCCTGTACGAGGGTATATCTGACATAGTTAAAATTTTGTCATACTGTAGTGATAAAAAGAGGGGTGGATCCAGTATGTTCCCTGTATGAGGGTATATCTGACATAGTTAAAATTCTGACATACTGTAGTGATAAAAAGAGGGGTGGATCCAGTATGTTCCCTGTAAGAGGGTATATCTGACAGTTTAATTCTGTCATACTGTAGTGATAAAAAGAGGGGTGGATCCATTATGTTCCCTGTAAGAGGGTATATCTGACATAGTTTAAATTCTGTCATACTGTAGTGATAAAAAGAGGGATGGATCCAGTATGTTCCCTGTTAGAGGGTATATCTGACAGTCAAATTCTGTCATACTGTAGTGATAAAAAGAGAGGTGGATCCAGTATGTTCCCTGTAAGAGGGTATATCTGATAGTTAAATCCTGTCATACTATAGTGATAAAAGAGAGGTGGATCTAGTATGTTCCCTGTAAGAGGGTATATCTGACATAGTTTAAATTCTGTCATACTGTAGTGATAAAAAGAGGGATGGATCCAGTATGTTCCCTGTAAGAAGGTATATCTGACAGTTAAATTCTGTCATACTGTAGTGATAAAAAGAGGGGTGGATCCAGTATATTCCCTGTATAAGGGTATATCTGACATAGTTTAAATTCTGTCATACTGTAGTGATAAAAAGAGAGGTGGATCCATTATGTTCCCTGTAAGAGGGTATATCTGACATAGTTTAAATTCTGTCATAATGTAGTGATAAAAAGAGGGGTGGATCCAGTATTTTCCCTGTAAGAGGGTATATCTGACAGTTAAAATTCTGCCATACTGTAGTGATAAAAAGAGGGGTGGATCCAGTATGTTCCCTGTAAGAGGGTATATCTGATAGTTAAATCCTGTCATACTATAGTGATAAAAAGAGGGGTGGATCTAGTATGTTCCCTGTAAGAGGGTATATCTGACATAGTTTGAATTCTGTCATACTGTAGTGATAAAAAGAGGGATGGATCCAGTATGTTCCCTGTAAGAGGGTATATCTGACAGTTAAATTCTGTCATACTGTAGTGATAAAAAGAGGGGTGGATCCAGTATGTTCCCTGTAAGAGGGTATATCTGACAGTTAAAATTCTGCCATACTGTAGTGATAAAAAGAGGGGTGGATCCAGTATGTTCCCTGTAAGAGGGTATATCTGATAGTTAAATCCTGTCATACTATAGTGATAAAAAGAGGGGTGGATCTAGTATGTTCCCTGTAAGAGGGTATATCTGACATAGTTTGAATTCTGTCATACTGTAGTGATAAAAAGAGGGATGGATCTAGTATGTTCCCTGTAAGAGGGTATATCTGACATAGTTTAAATTCTGACATACTATAGTGATAAAAAGAGGGATGGATCCAGTATGTTCCCTGTAAGAGGGTATATCTGACAGTTAAATTCTGTCATACTGTAGTGATAAAAAGAGGGGTGGATCCAGTATATTCCCTGTATAAGGGTATATCTGACATAGTTGAAATTCTGTCATACTGAAGTGATAAAAAGAGGGGTGGATCCAGTATGTTCCCTGTATGAGGGTATATCTGACATATTTAAAATTCTGTCATACTATAGTGATAAAAAGAGGGGTGGATCTAGTATGTTCCCTGTAAGAGGGTATATCTGACAGTTAAAATTCTGCCATACTGTAGTGATAAAAAGAGGGTGGATCCAGTATGTTCCCTGTACGAGGGTATATCTGACAGTTAAAATTCTATTATACTGTAGTGATAAAAGAGGGGTGGATCCAGTATGTTCCCTGTACGAGAGTATATCTGACACAGTTTAAATTCTGTCATACTGTAGTGATAAAAAGAGGGGTGGATCCAGTATGTTCCCTTTAAGAGGGTATATCTGACAGTTTAATTCTGTAATACTGTAGTGATAAAAAGAGGGATGGATCCAGTATCATGAGTATGTTCCCTGTAAGAGGGTATATCTGACATAGCGTAAAATTATGACATACGATGTTGATAAGTGGAGGGGTGGATCCATAATTTTGTGACTAAATGAAAGGTGGATCCAGATTATCCATCTATAACATGTATAAGGGTATACAAAATACTTTATTGACCAAAATGGGCCCTGGTTGGTGTATGTGGCAAAGGTTAAATTCTAACATTCTATGGTTATAAATGGAGGGGTAGATCCAGTATATTTTAAGTACATACTGCCATCAATAGAGGGGCCTAGGGGTGATTCCAGGATCAAAGCCCCTTATTCATGTTCTTGTGTTCCATGTATGATAGGTATTTGGACGATGGGTCATAGCAAATACTTGATGTATAGTTGTCAGTTAAAAACTAAGAGACTCAGTGCCCTTTGGCTTTGCCGGTAGGGGACTAAAACAGAATGTTTTTGTCTTTGATTCGGAATATGGTGTTGCAGATGACATGTTGCTCAGACTAACGATCATAATAATTTGTGGGATATCAATGTTTTTATCTTTTCAGATGAGTCTGCCGAGGCCCACTGGGTTGAAGCCGCCCAGTAAGATAGGAAAGCCCACTGGGCTCCCCCAGCCTAAAGCTTCAGGTACAGGTATCCCCACCCCCAGCTCTGCAAGCAAAGCCCAAAGTAAGCACCCAGCCCTTGTGTTGTAATGCTGCATATCCAGAGCTCAGGTCTTATGCTTAATGCTTATTGGCAGGGCCTCTTTATGCATGTAGGGGAAGATAGTTGCTAATTGGGTGGGGAAAGAGGAGTGGGAGGGGGAGGGTGACAAAAATTGACACTCTCATTCAAATTAACATTTATTACGGTACTGTATGCCATTATTTTGAAATTGATATGAAATAAAAATAATTGTTCATGAAAGAAAAGCTAAGTGAGAGAGTTTCAAGGAAGATGTTAAAGAAAAAAAAGAGGAGTTGCAACTATTCAGATTTCATCAAAAGGGATGAATGGAATAGAAAAATAGATAGATTTATGTGTTTAAACTAAAATTTTGAAACACTGAGCTCTGGATTCTTGTATGTTGCACTGGATGATTACCATTTGAATGCTGATGTTGTTGTTGACAATTTGACTTCACTGTAACCATGGTAACAAAGATTGTGGTTTGACTAAGTAACTCTTCTCAACATATTTGTTATACTTTCAATTTGATATCTTCAGTTAGAAAAAGTAGAATCCATCTTAAGTCCACATGGGGTAATTGTCTCTTTGAAATTAAAGGTAAAATATATACAAAGAAAAAATTCATAATTATAGAAGTACAATATTAGGCTGGTTAATTGTAGCACAGAAATTGCTTTTTGTCAGCTTTCCCTGCCTCTGCTAGATAATATTTGGTCTGGCTTTAAGTATTGTTGCTAAGTTACTTATTACTGTGAATGTGATTGATGCACGAAATATCATTTAAAACTTTCTGCTCTGCTTTAATCTTTTTCTGCAACTGTATAATATGTAAATTCTTTTAAAAATCGGAAGTTTAAGATTAAGAGGTGAAGTAGAGTGGATAGTCTTATTACCAAAGAAAGCTGGTAATGCCAATTTATTTCAGAAATGTGTGTGTTTCACTTTGATTATTAAGAAAATTGCAACTTTTTAAAGAAAGATAACTCTAACTGAAACTTTTCTACAGTTAAAAAATAGGCAACTGATGCTTGGAAAAAAAAATCTTCAGAAAATGTATAAATGAAACAAATACAAGCAAAGTGAAACACTAGATCGTGCAATGTTTTTTGGTTTGAGATTAATAGTTTGACCTATTAACTATTTGTTGTGTTGTATTGCTTGGTTTGAAGGTGCAATAGCCAAGAGTGCGCGGGCAGCGGGGCTGTCCTCAAACTTTGCTGAGAAATATGCAGCTGAAGTAGCCCAACATCTACCAGGTAAAGTAGATTGTGAAGGGGATTATTGTTGGTCAAATCCTACTCTACATGGTCTTGTCTTAATGTACAATGTATATGAAACATCTATTCTGTAGTACTGTTATAGTCGAAAATTGACACCCCTTCCCCCTTAAAAAGAAGAAAATAACCCCTTAAAATTGTGATTTTAGCTCATATCCAGAAAATGTGTCTGCTAGGTGTGTGTGATTTTGAAGCTTACACATTGTTGTTTGTGGTATTGTCATATGTATGTAACAAAGTTTTGACTACATCAGTTTCTACGTGTCATCTCTTTTGCTATTAACATATTGCTAATTTCAGGTATATGTGTGATAATGTCTCTTTGTGCATACAAAGAAAATATGTCATTCTATATTCATTTGATAAGCTTTACAATCTTTTGATGTGATTAGTATTATTAGCAGATTCTGAGTTTCTGTCTACTATAATTCTATTTCTGTCCTTTTCCAATCAAAGCCAAGAGAGGTAAGCATGTAAAATAAAAGAATATGCAGATTTCCATAACGACAGTAAAAACGATTGTGTATATTTGTTTTAACATAATACCATTCAGATGTCTTTTGACAACATTAAGTATTGTTTTAAAATATTTTGATAAAATGCTAAATTAAATAGGCTATTCTGTACTAATGCACTTTAATAAGAAAGAGTCTGAGGAATGAATGTTTTATAAACTATTATAAGTATGTTCATGGGATAAGTTTTCTTCTTTGCAAAGATAGTGCAGAACTTTGAATTATTCTGGTGAAGTTTTATTTTACAAATATTTTCGTATCACTTTGTATAAATCTTCATAAAAGAGAATTTCAAATTACCATTAAAGTCATGAAAAATAAATGGATGAAAATGTAATAAACTATGATAAAAGAATTTTATCAAAAAGCCCACAGCTTTATTCTGTCTTTTCACTTTTACAGTCCTGCGTTAGATTTGTGCAGGTATCTGACGTAAAAGCCATGTGACGTCATTAAATTTCTTTGAAATAGTCATATGTGGAACCCCATATCCTTGAATTTTATGCTGGTTTACATAGAATTTGATGACGTCACAATGCGTTGACATCAGATACCTGCACAAATGGGAAGTAACTCTGTATTTCGAAAAGACCGAATTCTTTGCACACCTTTCACTCAAGGTGCATTTGCATATACATATATCAACGCAAGTTTTTTAAGTCGCTGATTTGAAAAATTTTTTTTTTACATGTTTTACGAATTAAGCAAATGATTCTAAAAATATATTCAATTCAGACTTGTGAATTACATTCTGCCTTTCTATTGCACAAAATAATCCCAAATGCAGTAACTGAAATTTTTAAAGAAATATTGCTATTTTATCCTCAACACCCATTCTGCACAATGTCACATTATACATCCTCTTACCATGAAATCAAATTTCCTAAAATATGCAATAGTATCTAATAGAATATATATTCACACAATTCCATTTATACATTCCTTAATCTACAGAACTTTTAATGGAATAATGATAATGTTGTGCAACTTTGTAAATTTAATATGATAAATATTTCAAATGATAGCAGACAAACAACAAACTTAATATGTTTTCTAATGTCTTTACTTCTATAGATTAGGAAAATGTTCTACATAGAATCATTGATTGAAAATTCTAAATAAGATTATTGAATGCATGAAGGAAATATATTTGGTTTAAATTTGGATCATAATTATGTGGTTAGATTCTGAATGGTATAAGCTGTACATGTACTTAACTTGTGTTAATCCGTCTATAATCTATTTAACTTTGGTTGTATTTGGGTTTATGTATATTTACATAATGGAATTAAGGTGTATATCTGCTGTATTTATTTTAAATATTTTACGGATGTCTTATGCTGGGTAGATTATTTAAAACAAATGACTTGTTTGGAGTGAGAAGGTAATAAGTTTTGTTGGAGTGTATATTTTCATATGGAAAAGTGTAACAGTTGCATGTTTCAGTTTTATAGGGAACAATATTTTAATTATCTAAATTATCTTTCAGCAAATTTAAGCATTTTTTGTTTGGACACATTAGTTACATTTTAGGTTTCTATGCTTTTGAGCATATGAAGTGGTGTGTATGAAAATGATAAGCAAGGATTAAGAGTATGAAATGTGAATGGTGCAAATTAAGAAGAATGTTGAAAAACTGAAATGAAATTCTGGTACTGTATAATTGAATAGACCTCTTGCTTATGATTCATTTGACTTCTATAAACATGATAAAGTAAATCAAAGAAAATGATTAATGAGAAAATACTAAGTATAATATTATTCAAAAACCATTTCAGAGATTAAAAAAAACTAAGGTAAAAAAATTCTAAGAAAATTCAAGTATCAAGTGTAACATTCATCGTTTCATGACAACAAATTAGATAAATGTGCCTCCTAAAGATGCAGAGACAAGTCATGAAATTGTAATAACACTACCAGTCTGCTCATTGGTGTTGATCTGTCCTTTATTAAAGGATAAGATGATCGAGGCTGGCATGGGTGTACATAGTGTAACAAAATACAGATCGGCAGACTCTGCAGAAGCTATCATTGTGTTTTTTATGATCTGAGAATCAATATCTGTCTGCATTAGACGGGGTGATACCGTTAGGAACATTACGCTATTGTTCAAATTAGAAATTTGTTCATACTTCCTGAGAAAGGATCTTCTACTTATTAGACTCTCGTATGAATCTGTATTTAGAGGTTGGTATTTGGGTAATGTAAGGACATTTATAAGTTAGTGTTGTGTGTATATCTGGCTGTTTACAATAGGAAGTAAGTTAATTTTCATCTTATTGTTATTGTACCAAGGGTAGAACAAAACTGAATATGCAAGGAGAGTAGGTTTGATATCTGAAATCATGACTATTTGAAATATCTGATAAAAGAGTCAAGCATGTTAACAACAGTCAAACTTAAGGATCATTTGAGAGTATTTGATTAAGAATTTCTCTTCATCTGTTTGTAATAAGTTTCTGTACAAATTTCAGTACGTCATTTGTTTACCTTTTTTAGGTCCAGATTTACCTCCCCCTCCTCCTGATGATGATTTTATCGTCGGTGATCGTGTTTGGGTCAGTGGAACAAAAGCGGGATTTATCGCCTTTATTGGTGAGACACAATTTGCTGCCGGTGATTGGGCAGGTGTAGTGCTAGATAGACCCGAAGGTAAAAATGACGGTTCCGTACAAGGTGTGCGATATTTTCAGTGTGAGCCTAAACGAGGCGTATTCGCTAAAATTTCTAAGTTGTCAAGGACTCCTGGGATAGTATCCTCAACACCTAAACCTGAGGATGGTGTATCAGAAAGTGCTCCTAGTAGTGTAAGAACTGCTAACGGAAATATGTCACAAACGTTACCTCAAGCCCGGCCTACTACGCCAAAATTATCAACTACGCGGGCTCTCTCAACGTCTTCATCCAGTTTAAATAAAGGATCACCTCCGACATCATCGTTGAATTTAGCATCCAAAGCAAAACCGGCCGCTGGGCTTGGGAAACAGCTGAGGTTAGGTGACCGTGTGTTAGTAAGTGGAACTAAAACAGGAACTCTTAGGTATATAGGTACTACAGACTTTGCTAAAGGAGATTGGGCGGGTGTGGAGTTAGATGAAAAGCAGGGTAAAAATAACGGATCTGTGGCAGGAAAGAGGTAAGATTGTCATAACAAAGTAGGGGAAGGTTTTAGTTTTATCATTTAATTGAAAGTTGCCAAAATCTTTTATTATAATATGAAATTTTTTTTTCCATAGAAAGAGTTCAAGTTGATTTAACTTCATACAGCTTAATTCAATTATACATAAAACTGACCATATTATTTGTTCATTATTTTGTTTTGCATACAATGTAAGAATCTGAATTGATGGTGACCAAGTAACAATGGTTAGATTTAAGCTATGAAGAAATGAAAGGTAATATCATGATTTCAAACCATGTCTGTTCCTGTGTTAACTTAAAAGATATTGCTGCCACACATATAGAGCAAAAAGAGGTATGTTACAACTAGCATCACACCTGAATAAGTACAGCCATGTAACATTGTTTAAATCAAATGAAGAAAACTTCTTTTTCATCTCCTTTTTTTAGGTATTTTGAATGTCAGCCAATGTATGGGTTATTCGCCCCTGTCCACAAGGTTGCTAAGCTGGCGTCGGGCTCTGGACCTGCCCACAGTATGACGGCATCAACACCTAGTCCACAGACGCGTTCCCTCGTCAATACCGGCTTACGACTGTCGCGGGAGAGGAGTGGGAGTCAGGAGTCTGTTAGCTCCATCAGCTCGACGGCATCGAGTGTGTCTCGTAGCCGGGTAAGACTCGGAGTCAACTCTCTACACAACCAGGTACATGCAGGTCTACTGATGCAGTGTCATGCCTAAAGTCACACATCTATTCACTGTATTTTTCTTTTCTTTGAGTTCTTTCAAGTTTTAAAAGTTTGATCAGAAGTTTGGTTGCTGCACTCTCCAAATTATATATCATTGTCTTGATCAGAACTATACTGTTCCTTTCAAAAATAAAAAAAAAGTTTTACAGATTTATGCTTGAACCACTTAGGATGGTGCTAAGCACAAGTTTAAAAAACTTTTGAGAAATTATAGATTATGTGGTATGTAAGAATTATGAAATTCCGTTTCCCGATCAGCAACCAATTTCTGGTCTTATTATAGATATTGTAAAACAGAGAAAATTTTACGTTTAAAAGTGCCAGCTTCAAGAAAGATTCCTATTGCATGGTCAACACCAAAATTACTGTAAACAGAATGCTCTACTTCTCTCACTTGTACTAGAAAATATTGTATCATTTCATTGAAATATCTTTTCATTTAACTTGAAATGTTAAAAAATACATAAAACTACTGTTCAACTAACAAAATTTTATTGGTTTTGTTAAAACCAATAGCTTATTAGCCTCTCAACTTGATTAACCAATGTATCCTACTATTTATTTTCCTTTCCTCCATATTAATGACTGCTAGAGAGAGAAGCTTAGACTAACTGCTGAACCATTATCATGTGTATGCTTGCTTGACATCATGTTTGTATATATAAGAGCCCAGGATTAACTTTTCATCTCGTCTAGCACACTGTGTAAAATGTAGAATTCTGAAAGGTCTGAAATTCTTTACATATATATTGGTCTGTCTATTTATCTGATATTTTGGTAGGCGAAAACATGAATTAAATTGGTTGTAGTGATAGGGCTTACATATTTCACATGTAATTATAGTGATAGGGCTAACATATTTCATATGTAATTAGAGTGATAGGGCTAACATATTTCACATGTAATTATAGTGATAGGGCTAACATATTTCACATGTAATTATAGTGATAGGGCTAACATATTTCACATGTAAATTCCTTTTGACAAGATATTCCACAGGTTCCAAAATTTGACCTCTTTTACCTCTTGACCTTTACCTCAGAGTTTGACCTACTTTTAAAAGACCCTAATCTTGGACATAACTTTTGAGCAGTAAGTGGTACTGCTTTAATATCTCACAAGGTCATATTTCTTGTTGCATAGGCTTTCTGTTAATGCCAAGATATTTGACCGTGTGACCTTGACGTTGGAGTTTGACTAGTTATTGCTAATCTATAACCTTGGTCGTTCACTTTTTAGGGTTTAATAATTTTTGACCTTTGATTTTGACCTGTTACACTTAATAGCATTTATACTGATAAAGTATTTTTTACAGACACAATAAGGTTTTCTTTGAAAATACATGAATTCTAATTAGAAATTATCTGAATCCCAAATAGAGAAAAGGTCAAGGATTGTATGATTTTGTCCATGGTCAGGGATGTTAAAAATGGACGCAACATCCTTGAACATGTTACTTTAAGTCATTAAGAATATTGGATGAAACAGAATTTTATAGAAGAGGATTATTGTTACAAGTGATGTATACAGGGAAAAATGTCCATATTAAACATGTTAGATATTTTTTATAGAATTTGCACATTTCATGTACAGATCATCCATATTATGCTGTTATAGTATTTATTATCATTCAACAAAATTATTACCATAAAAACAAAAGCAAAAAAAATTACATGATAAATGTATTTTATCATGTTTGTGTATGTAACCAAAGTAACAAAAATTTACAATTTTTCACCTCATTTATGACAATTCACCAATTTATTAACGGAATTGAATGCACATTTTTGGTGGAGGTCTCTCCATATCTTTGTGTCACAGATTTTAATGTGATGTCCATACCATCAATGATAGGATCATTCTCTCTTGAAGCTGTCCGATTTCATTCAGTAAATAATGAAGTGTGCAGAAGAAAAAAAACATGTGCTTAGTGCACCAGATTTCCTCTGACCATTACATTTCTTGCCTTGCATTGGTAATCTGCATGCATTTCTGTGTTGTTGTGATAAAGAGTTGCTTTGTACTTTTCTGGAATGCAAAACTTGTCAGAAATTGCTTGCATGGTTGAAGATGGTTTCAAAATGTCCTCTGTCTGTATTTTTCGTGTCTATGTAGAATTTCTATCTCTTTGTATGTCAGTGACTTGACTGTATATAATGTACAGATTGCACTACTGTTGTTACATGTATTACCAGAATCAAGCAAGCACTTTCTGTCATGTTTTTTATCAAATAATTGAATGACTCACACTTAAAAATCAACAGTCTCTTAGAAAAAAATCCTACCCTCCTATACAACGTACTGTTTCAAGGAAAATGTCTCTTACAGTATTTAATCAGGTTTAGATAAATAACTAACACATAAATGTACTATACCTGCGTACTTGTTTGTCCAAAGATAAGTGTATAAGTACGAAATAGCATGTTACTAGAGATTGTAATTAATTCTCCGCATGGTGATGTTCAAGAAAATAAGGTAAGCATGGTACTTGTAAGTAGGACAGAATCCAGTGTTACGTCTTAATTTGGAGATAACATATACCCTAAGCTGGTGCTTTCCTGATCTTATTATCAATGTATAAAAAAAATCTAAAATTGATAGAAACGACAAATGTTATAATTATCTTATATCTAATAATAACAAATATTTAGTCTGACAGTCATATCTTTTCTTTCGAAGGATTTCACATGTATAATATCCAAGATTAAAGGAAAAGTTACGTGCATATAATTCATTTTGATGAAAAAAAGCTTTAATTTAGTGATTATTTGATAATACCAGCATACTTTCAAATTTGTTAAAGAGGTGAAATTCAATATGAACTTTAACTTTTGATAGCTTCCCTTACGTAAGAGGCGACAACTACAGCTTGATACGACCCCTGTGGTAAAACTGCTCAAATATCTTATTTTCACTTTGCTGAGATCAGTGCATGTTAAGGGATGGTCTGGATCAGACCTTTGGGTGCTAGATCACAAAAGATGAAGCTAGTGGCTGAAAAAGATGGGTGCTTGGTTCAAATCCTTATATCTCATCCTTCAGTGTTTTTTTTTTCAATTACCAGTACCTACAATTTCTTTTTTCTGTATGATTTGTTTTAACTTATCCTGTCATGCACTCCTTTAAGTTCTGTCAGGTTCATTTCATACCAAATTAATAAAGCTTTTGTTGATATATTAAAAGTTTCCTTGAATACATTATTCGATAATTATTATGATACATGTATAAACAAAAGCATGTAGCATACATGTATGTCATAATTGTATTTACACAGCAACAACTCCTTTAAGTATGTGCAAGAAGCCTGTAATCTATTTTTACCTTCATTTTAAAATTCTGTTTTTCATGTAAAATTTGCTGAATTCTTTTATTTATATTATCTCTTAACATGTACTGAGGTTTTTTGTTGATTTTCAAGAAATTGCCACTTTTATGATTGAGCAAATTTTTACCAACTTTATTTCTTTTCACATTTTCAACAAAATATTCTGTTATATTTCTTTTTGAATTGCTCTCTCTATTTCTTGAACTAATGCACCAAAGTGAGAAATTCAGACAGTGAGCCCTTTCTGTGTTTGATCACTAATTGTCATTGCTAGAGATCTATATAAAGTAGAAAAATGTGGCTAGATCACACTGAGAAAATTAGGAAATTAGATGAGGTACTTTTTAAGTGTTTGTCAATGCACCAATCCATGTCTGTCTGTCTAAGAATAGTTAGTTAGAAAAAAAAATACAAGCACAAATTGATTCTGAATGGTTAGTCCCTCCATATTCCTCCCAGGTGAGTGAGTTGTAAATATAGCATACATTGTTGTCCAAAAGTTTTGGCCTGCCTTTGGTTTCTCATTAACACAATATACATAGACATATTATACTGCATGACTGTTTGTTGTTTGTGTTCTGTATATATATAGCGACTGTTTATTCAGCTATAGCTCTTGGCAGAGTTTTGTAGGTGTTTGCTTAACTGTCTCTCTCATATAACAAAGTAGCAGCGATATTACTCTGTCAATGCTGGTCAACCAGTTGATTAGGTCCAATATATTATCAATTTGTCTTATTTAGTCAGCTGATTAAAGTAGAATGAAAATTTTGAAGTACATGTATATTATGCATCCTTTCTTTTATAGTAGTACTACACAATTTAATGATTACTTCAAGTCATTAGTAATTGTTAAAATATTAAATCAATTTTAATGTGCATGCATCTTGTAGAGGTTAATTTTGTCAAATTTGAAATTAGATTTAGACTTACTTGCACATGTAGTATTTAGATTATTCAAATAGGTTAGAAAATTTTCAATTTCTATTTAACTGTTGTTGTCCAGTCCATTCAGTTAAAAAAAAAATATTTATAGATTTTTTTAACTAATACTAGTAAATCTTAGTTGTAGACTGCACAAGCTAAAACTGGAAAATTTCAAGAGAAATATTATATTTTTTAAACATAACACTGTAAAACTAACTTCTTATACTATCCTAAATTTGTGCACATCTAATGAGTACATGTGACTATTAACAAATGTAAAAACATTGACATTACATGTAATAACATGGAAATCACAATCGTTACTTAAAAAAGAATTTACTTTATTTGAATATTAGAAAAGTCTTGCCAATGTCTAGATGGTAAGCTATTACACAGTTACAGCTGATATTGCATCAATATATAGGACAATGAGACTTTCTATGGACCGCTTCAGATGTCAATATTCAATTTGATGATATTGAGAATTTCAAACTTCAAATTCAGAATTTAAAAAAAAATAAGAAAAATTAAAATAATTGTCATGTAGAAAACTTAGGCTTTTGCACTTTGAATTTTTTTCAAAACTTGACAGATATAGATAAGTAGAGAACCTAAAAATGTTGTAGATAATGAAACTCACAAAACTGAGACTTTTACTTCTTTTGGTGTGGATTGTTTATTCCTGTATCCATGGTGATAAGGTTTCTTTCAAGTCTGAGCATGTATGAAACATTGATTGTGAAATTTGGTCAGCCAAAAGGGGGGGGGGGGGCTCTTCACATAGGGAAACATGATCAGGAATATGTTTTATTTCTTGAAAAGTACAAATAGACATTCTTTATTCAATTTGGTAGGATGGTATATTTTTTTCCTTACAAGAACTACCAGTGCTTGATAGACTTAAAGCTTACAAAGAAATCCTATTCTAAATCACTGGCTTGGCTGACTAAATTTTAGATACATGTAAATGTAACTTTCACTGAAGGCAGAAACACACTTTTCTAAATAAACCTCAGATGCTGAAAATGGAATGAAATGAAAGGAAAAGTTGTATAATTCATGCTTTCAAAAGCAAATTTGACAGTATTAAAGAAATTTGGCCGATATATTGATTAAGAATTTAGCACGATGTGCGAGTGTGTTTCTGTTACGATTTTCACCCAGATAATACTAATATCTGCTGCGGGATAATTCTGTGGTATCATTAATACACACAGGCCAAAACGAGTTCAAGACCTAGTACCCTTAATCTGACTGCCACTACACAGGCCTTACAGGTTAGTATGGTTTACTTATTACTTAACAATCACTATGTCATATTTGTACACGAACTTATTTTAGCACAACGAATGAGTAAAATATGAGCATTATATTGAAATATCCTCATATTACCAAGTTGATTTGTTCTCCATTTAGCATAGTCTTTGATCTGTGCAGTCTCAGCAGAGCTATCTCTGATAACATATGAATCCTGCTAAAATAAAAATACGACTAAAATAAGTGCACACAGAGTAACTGTCTGTTTGAACAGACTTTTTTCAATAAAGATGTCAAATATTTCTTTATCTTAAAGAGTGTGTGGTTCTTCCAAAGCATGCAGAAAGAGTAAAATGTAATTTACAGAATATCAATTTTTGTGTATTTCAAATGTTACTTTAAGTGAAACATTTTGGTCATAAAACATTCTACTTCGAATCCATTATTCACAGAATGAATACATCTACACATGCACTATACACAACTTCAGAATTATCATAATATCTGGTGTTCCATTGTGGAAAAATTAATATTGATGGATTAATGATAAAATAAGACGTAAAAGTCCAATGTTGTTAGTGTATTTTCTTGACTTTTGAAGATTTACTTTAAGTACTTTAAACATTAGTTGCTTGTTTATTAACCCAATCTAGAATTTATTCTATTTATGGACAATTTCCACACCAAATACTCCTCAGTTGACTGACCTAGATCTAGTCTTTCATGAAAATTGCAGGTTTGGTATTATTTGTAGAGTTGGTTGTATGTTACATGTTATATTGTTATACAGAAAGCTTTAAAGGAGAAGGAGGAGCATATAGAACAGTTATTAAGGGAGCGGGATTTAGAGAGGGCGGAAGTGGCCAGGGCTGCGGCACAGGTTGATGAGGTAAACTCATGAATTTACATAAATAAATCTCGAGAAATGATTTTGGATGTGTTTACAGTATGTTTTGTACATGTGTTCTTGAAATTTAAGTTGACGATTTCTGTATGTCCAATAACAGGCAGAGGGACAACTTACAGCGATGAAGGTAGAGCATGACAGACAGAGGGACGAGTCAGATGATACCTTGACCAAGCTTAAATCCCTTGTACACAGCCTAGAACAGGAGAAGGCTGATCTTACATGTAAACTGGAGGACGAAAAAAGGTAACGGTCAAAATCTGTCTTTAAAAAAAATCCCTAGTGCACAGCCTAGAACAGGAGATGGCTGATCTCACATGTAAACTTGAGAACGAAAAAAGGTAACGGTCAAAATCTATCTTAAATCCATTCCTTAAGGAGATGATTGAAAGCAGGGTTTTAAGTTTGTAGCCCTACAAGAAATAATCATGGAGAAGAAAAAAAAAATGCTGTTAACATGAATTTGAGGGATCACCAAGTGTCCGACATTGAGCCTGCCAGTGAACTTTTACTTGATGAGGTCATAATCAGTGAGTGTCGGACTTGATTTTGAGGTGAAAAGACTCCGGTTAGCCATTAGATGCAATGTCCCGCATTTGGTGATCCCTCATTTGTACTACATGTATCACCATACATTTGTAATGTACATGATGCTCATCTTAAGTTAAACATACACTTACATTAAGCTTAACAGATGATTTGATACTACAAATAATTTATTGAGACAATTAAAATGTGTGCCTTATGTTTGTACATTATATTTTAGGAAAGTAGAGGATCTACAATTCCAGATAGAGGAGGAGGCCATCACTAAAGATGATCTAGAGGTAGGTTCTTATTGATAAGGAATGTTCCTGATTGTAATCAACAAAATTATATTTCAAAGACCTTGAACATCTAATATTACTCTGAAAATGTAACAAGGCACAAGGTAATACCCCAATTATCAAAATAATAAGCAGTTTCAATGTATGTGTTGATGAGAAATGTATTTTGGATATTTTCCAGAATCGAACAGAGGAAGAAGAAGCCCGTCTGAGGGATCTAGAACGTGATCTGAAGAGAGAGAAAGAGAGAGCTGAGAAATATGAACAGGAATTCTATACTGTTAAGGTAAAAATATGGTGAAAGGCAATGCCTCATTTTACACAATTTGAAAAGCACAGCATGGGAAATCTTGCAGCATGTGATCTGTAGTTTACAGGCCACGAACAGATTTTTTTTCAGGCTGTACACATCATAGCGCATGCGTGAAAGTGAATGGTCATACCTTTTTTCCTCACTATAGTGACCATTCACTTATTTCAGAATTATAATGAGAGCGGAATCAGTATAAGTGGAAATCCGCTTGTTTTCCCATCTCAATTGTCAATTTATCATTATTGTTGCATTATCACTTGATTGAAATAAATATGTTTAAACTAAGTACTTAATATCCTTTTGCATTGGAAGTGAAATGAATATGAATATTTGTAACCTTTGAAAAAAAAAACATGAAGATAAATAAAACATCAGCTTTTTCACACCATAGCTATTTGATATACATGTATGTAATATGTACTTTCCAAATGTCCTGTTAGCTAGCTTAAAATTGTGACCTGTTTATCAAAGTTCAGTTACACAGTCAGTTGAAGTACATGTAAAAATATGTGTACATAATACAGTGTATATACATGTACATGAATATGACTAAAGTTGATTTTGTGATTCCTGAATTCACATGATGTACTTAATATAACCAGGCTATGTTAAGTGATAAGACAGAGAGGCTGGAGTCCACTGAGGAGATGAACACCACATACCTAGATCAGATAGAGGAATTAACTCACAAACTGTCGCAGGCCGAGGGGGCCGTCAAAAACTACGAAGCTACGAGATTAGAGGAAGGGGCCAGGGTAAGACGCTTTGTATACTGATACGGCAATTCATTATTCATGAGGGAAAGAAAATTTGAAAAGTGAATAATTTTTTTTTCATATAATTTGTTGTATTTTAGAAAAACAAGAAACATAAATATACATGTATATAAAAAGACAGAGACAGACATAAAACACAAAGACAACTTTCACTCACACATTCACTCAAGAAAGTACATGTTTATATCAAAAAATTAATATTGCGAAAATAGAGATAACATATCTTTCATAATTGTCAAATATACCAAGCAAAACATTGCATTAATAGAAAATGGTCACATCACAATGAGTAATTATGGAGAAGTGAATATTTAATGTCGATACATGTACAGGTATAAAACAGTTATAATACAATTCTTGACTAGGAATGAGGGCAACATATGATTTGTTGGACACTCAGACAAAATAATGCGCTAGGTCCAGGGCCGAGGGCATCATTTTGTCTGAGGATCCAACAAATCATATTTTGATTTACTCCCAGTCTATTATTGTTTTGTTATACTTTATTATAATATTATGACAAATCATGGTTTCATTCATTCTCACCTTTGAGCAAAAGAGCACGGAGAGCATATGAGGCTTATAACGTTGTTATTCAATTGATACAAATTTTATTAAATCTACATTCAACTTTAGCATGAAAAGAATTCATAATCTTATTTATAGAGTAGTCAAGTTGGCATAGAGCTTGTAGAGAAATCAAACAGAGTCAATGAGCTGGAGGAAGTTCTTCTATCGAGGGACAGAGAAGTTAAAGATCTACAAGAACGCATACATGAAGTGGTGAGTTACATGTATATCGTATATCTGTACCTTTACCATAGTAAAGTGATGTTTAATGTCGTATACCATGTATCCTATTTAAGCCACTCATCATACACTTGTGTATTTTGTGTACTTGTGTATGCCATATACTTCTTGAATACTTGTGTTTGTGTATTGCTCAGTTTTCATTGTGCTTATCTTTTTCTTTTCTGTATTTTAATGGAAATGTGTTGAACTTTATTGATTTAAACAAGTAACAGTACTAAATCAGTTAATATGATGTATTTTATATCTATTCTATTGAAGAGAAATTCTTTAGACAATCTGTAGACTTATTAGAAAGATCTTTAGACTCTTTCTGTAGAAGATCTAGAAATTCTTGTTTTCTCCTCTATACAAAATAATTTGATACAAGCTCTGTATCTGTCTGTATTTAATGCATACTGATTTTCTTCCTGTCTAGAAGGCGAAAAATTGCATCGTTCTATTTCAAGCATGCTTTACGAAATCTCTGATTTGAAATATACACATGTAAATTTGAATTTATAATTATGCAGATTACAGCTTTAGAAAACAATGTAACAGCATTAGTTCTAAAAGTTGGTATAACGATTGATTGTGCTTGTTATTTTTAGAATCTTGCCCTAAAACAATGCCTTATTTTTTCCTGAAAATGAAAAGTGCCGTTTCTTATGTCTTATTTTCAAACAGAACTTGATTAACAATCATTATCCTTCATGACTTGCTATCGTGGGAATGAAAAGTTAAGTGTAAAAAAGATTATTGAAGTACAATGATCAAAATTTGAATAAGAAAAATTAAATTTGTTATTCTCTATCACTGATATGTAAAGCCAAATTGGTTTCATCTACTTGATGAAAATTGAAATGCTACAAATCACATTGTAAATTGAAGTTTAAAATCCAGACAATCGAATATTGAGCATTATAATTTACATGTAATAGTAAGTACACACGTAATCAATGTTGTTTAGTCGGCTATGGTTTTCATTCCTACAAACGGCATATTAACAATGTTGTCATTACCCAGCAAGATTGTCGCCAACAATAACGACTTTTTCCTCGTGTATTTATCAATCCTCTCTAACCAATGTTTTACTTAATGTACTGTGATCGTTCTATCTGTAGAAACATGGATTATGTCAGCTGGAGCTGTTGTTTGGTTGCGGTGAATTATAATTTTGTTTCGTACTGTATTTCTGATGTAAGTGAAGGACAGATACATCACTGACTTCCCCTGCAGTTAGCACTACAGCTCATCCCAAAATATAGTCACCATAACAAGGGTGTTTTGGAATTTCTGTTTCTCTACATTTTAGGACAAAGTTTTGATTTGGAATATCTTTGCATTTTGGGACAAAATTATAAAGTTGAAAAAGAAGAATGAAGACCTGTGCACAATCTGACTGCATTTTGAACATCCACACACAATTGTCCACAATCTTTCTTTGAAATTCCTAACAAATTTAATTCACTTAATTCACAGCAGAGTTAATCAAACTTTTCATTTATATTATATAATGCTTTAAATTATGAAAAAAAAGAAAGAAATAGAATATGATATGAGAAAATACTATCAAAACAAGAAAAATTGTGGATGAAGATTTGTTTGGTTAAAACGTAGCAATTTATTTTCAAAACACCTTGGGTTCAGGGTTTGCTTGCAGGATTGCATGCTGTGTACTTAATCAGATATAACAATACAGTAAATTATGTTTAGCTAATGAACGTATAAATGGAATGATATGTTACAAATTTATTTTGTTATAACGAGATTTAATATTCAGTTAATTCATATCATGTAGCAATTTCTATGTGTAATATTTATTATTTTTCATAAAATTCCTGTACAGATTTATAAACAAGTTGGGGGTTGTCTAAATACAGTACATTAAATTTTTGTTTTCTGAATATTTTATTCCCCTTTGCTTGATATGAATTCCTTTCCTCACCCCATCTCTGACCTTAATCGGTAATACACGTATGTTTTGTTGTTTCATTAAGATTTACATCCTGATGTGCTTTGACTACCCTAATATTGAACTATCTCACAATATTTCCTTTGACAGCGATGATCATTATCAATACTTTTACTTTATGATTTTTTTGGTAGTCAGAAAATGGTTATATGTATGATTTTCTTGAATTTTTCCCATTTATTATCATCAAAAGTAATCATGGCCATTAAATGTATGAGATGTAAAGGTTTAGAGGCTTGATTGGGATGCTTGAGGAACCTCGAAGGAAATCTAAAATGTGTTTAAAAAGGCTACTAACAGGTGTCAAATTCTACCACTGAAACAAAGATTTGTTTATAGCGAGAAAATCTGTTTTAACCATCTGAATTTGTGTAAAGTTCTTTTTTATCATTATTTTTCAAGCATTTTGTGTGAAAAAATTTGTTTGCTCACAAATTGGTTTGCATCCTTAAAAGTGTGCAGTTAAAAACGTTATCATAATGCATTAATGTATCAGTATAACCTCACAGTTTATGAGCCAAATGCATGTTGACTGCAGTAGATAAAGGTAGATGTCATCTGTCCTTTATTTATAGATATCTATACACCACCATAAGTTTGTTGACTTGTGGGTAATGTGCATTGAATTCTGGGTAATTCTTTCCATGGTTATGTTGTAGGAGGAGGAGCTGAACTCAAGTAAAACAAAAAAGAACAAAATGCAGGAAACGATAGAAAGTAAGGATTGACTCATATCATTCATAGAAAAAGTACTACGCCTTTTGCCCTCCTATAATTTCATAGCTTTTTTCGAGACAAGAGGATTTTTAAAACGTCATTGAACATGTTGAAGTGCTACTTGCATTTGACATGTAAGATCATGATCTCGCAAATTAAATTGTGTTTGAAGAAAAAATATATTTTGTGTTTAGGATTTGATATTATCGTTGTACATTTATTCATATTACTTAAACTTCAGACTTGAGTTCTCAGCTGAAAGGCCGAGATGAAGCCTCCAACAACCTTACCTCAGAAATACAGAATCTCAAATCACAGCTCTCTGGTACGTATGTCAGAAATACAGAATCTCGAATCACAGCTCTCTGGTACGTATGTCAGAAATACAGATCGCAAGTCACAGCTTTCTGGTAGGTATGTCAGAAATACAGAATCTCAAATCACAGCTCTCTAGTACATACATGTATGTCAGAAATACAGAATCTAAAATGACAGATCTCTGGTACGTTTGTCAGAAATACAGAATCTAAAATCGCTGATCTTTGGTACGCATGTCAAAAATACAGAATCTCAAATCACAGCTCTCTGGTAGGTATGCCAGAAATACAGAATCTCAAATCACAGCTCTATGGTATGAGCTACTTTAAGGAACTATATTTTAAAGGGAACCGTGATGAATGTATTTAGAGCTAATGTCTTAGTTGAAGTGTCGGGGTCAGTTGTGTGGATGAAACTTCAATCTTGGCTATATCTCATGACCTATAAGGGGTAGGACTTTGAGATTTCACATGTAGATTCCTCATGACTAGACCTTTCATTTACAACCTTGACCTTTGACCTATTTACTTTTACATTGTAGCTTGACCTACTTACATGTGTAAGAAACTTTAACCTTAGCCATATCTTGTAAATCAAAAGGGAAAATACTTCGATATTTCACATGTAGATTCCTCATGACCAGACTTTTATTTTGGCTGTTGACCTGTGACGTAGTAACCTTGACCAATGAGTTTGACCTACATTTTTAAAACCTTAGCCTGGCCATATCTCAATACTTTATAGAATTGCCATTTAACCATCAAAAACCCACGTAGTTAGCCATGTTTGTTATTGACAAGACTTATTTTCAAAAAGTTAACGATAATAATCAGGAGGTATATAAAGCAGTGAAGCAGCATCGATTTGACTGATTTGATAATGTATTAAGAAACAAATGAAGAAATCAAAATTATGATTCTAATTGTCTTTTTCATTTAAATGTT
Organism: Pinctada imbricata; assembly: GCA_033119305.1. Classification (NCBI taxonomy): domain Eukaryota; kingdom Metazoa; phylum Mollusca; class Bivalvia; order Pterioida; family Pteriidae; genus Pinctada; species Pinctada imbricata. The sequence continues at coordinate 23,217,253 of VSWD01000013.1, forward strand.
TACCAGTCAATCATGTTATCACATTCAAATGTTCCTAATAGAGTACTTCCGGTCAAGATTTACGCACATTTCCATAATTTCCCGACAAATGCCGATGATTTCATAATCGGGAATCTTCGGGGTGACGGAGTAGGTCATTGTATGAGAAGTGTAATGCCAAAATTTAGCTAGAAAAGTATGTGTAGAATTCTTTTTGAAGGGAACGAAAATTCTTATCTCTGGTATTTATTATTGAAAATGCATCAGTAGTGGAATACCCTAATGGACTATCGTCCAGTAATATAGAAAACAACTCACATAATGGTTGTTTATCTCATAAATTTCAGACTTGCAGCGCCGCCTAGATGCCAGTAACGATAACAATGAACACCTGATGGAGGAGAAGCGCCACCTGGTGAGTAACGAGAGTTGTCATAGATACCCTAACTACATGTTGTGCACATACTATTATTTTCCATATTGTGACAATCTTAAACACAGCTCTCTGTCTTCTTTAAACTTATACAAAAAATTCAAATCTGAATCACTTTATAGAAAAAATGAGAAATGTAAAAATGTGTTGATTGCCTATTTTTGTGATAACTTATAAAGAAAAACTGAATGCATGGATAAAATAATGATAAAGAAGACAGATAGAAATGAAGATATATCAAATAGTAAATAATTCATTATTATTCCTACCCAGCTTTTGATTACATTGTATAGTACATGTGAGGCTATGGTAGTATATATGAAAAGGCAGAGTGGTCCACTTAACAGAAGCAAACTAAGTCCTCCATAGAGAAAATGGTGTGGAAACTTTATACTGCAATAATAACACTATAATTGTAATAGATGGTTCTAGTGACCTATGCACCCCTGTCGGTGTAATAGGTGATTCTAGTGACCTGTGCACCCCTGTAGGTGTGAAGAAATGGACTAGTCCTAGGCAGTGTTGATTCTGTCCCAAATCAATGTTGTCTGCCAGCTTAATGTCAATTGTTGTATAGTCTTTGTCTATTTATGCTCATTTCAGTGATAAAAATATATTTTAAGGAAATTTCATTTATTTATTGAATTTCATTTTCATCATTCTCATTTTTGAGTCTCCTAGATTTCATTTTTTTTTTTTACTTTGCAAACATGGAGTATGTGTGCCCCCAATGTAGAATCGTAGTATACATGTATGTAGCTCAGCTTATAGTCACACTTTCTTGATATTTCACTTTGAAATGTGTAATATCTTATTTCTGAAGGACAAAGGTTGTCAGGCATATTTACAAGATAATATTATTTTAGACAACTAGAACAAGCCTTCCTTTGTATTCAAGAAACTGAGCAATTCAAAATAAAATTCAAGAGCACTCGAAAAAAAATTAAAAAGGAAAAAAGAACGAACTTGTGTCTCCCCATGTCCCAATCCACTCCGTAAGTGTTGAGAAAGTAACCTTGACACCATCACATGACTTTAGGTCAGTTAGATACAAAACTTCAAGGTCATAGGCAACAACATACTAAGATATTGAAGTAATTATATATGTGGTTAAAATGATGTAGCCATTACTTGATTTTTGATAGACAGACAGATTGATTTACTGACTGACTGACCAACCAATCTATACATAGTAGAAATGCAAGTCAGGTTCTGTTAATTTTAAAGATTTTTTTTTTTTAGAATTTATAACAATTAAGTAAACATGCCTGACATTTTGTGAAGAATTCCTCAAATTTTTATCCCCTCCCAAAAAAAAAAAATATAGTTGAAAAATATATTCACATTTACTACTATCATTATATTACAATACCTGTCTATAGAAATGAACATTGCTAGAATTACATGTATCTAGAAATCAGAATTTCAACTCAAGTAGACAAACTGTAGAAGTACCCATACTCCATGTTTGATTAATTATTAAATTGATTTAAAATTTCGTCATATTTTATTTTTATCTGCAAATTCCAAAATTCAGGAGCAACAAATGAGTGAAATGATGAAAAACTCTGGAGATAGCTCAAATAAGCTATCAATGCTGAACGATCAACTTCAAGAGAAGAATAGGTGCGTTACGTTATATAGTTTCTGCTTTGTTAGTTTGTATGCTTCTGTTTGCCTTCATTTCCTGCAACAAAGTTATTTTTCTGCCTGTTTCTTTGCTTTCTTTTCAGTTTTCTGTGTTATATTACAAAGTCCCTTTAGCTTCTGAAACCGTAACAGAATTTCTGTATGTTCATAACCAATACTAACCCATTTAGTTATCATAGTAAAAAAAAATATTTCTTATTGCACTCTAAACTTAACTTACATTTACGTGTCAGTACTAGTGACAGACACTTTATTGTTGCCCATAATTGATACACATGTAATAGATCATTCCTTGAGGAGACGGGTACTATTATATGATCCTGATTATTTAGCAGAGTTATGGATGGTATTTTAGTATCATAGCCAAGATTCCTCATAGATACTATAGTTAAAGTCATGCATCTTTCTAGTACAGTAGGATAGATTAAATAGCAAAATTGTCAGTTTAAAAGTAGACATACATGTAGAAAAGACACTTTAGAGTTGTTATGAAAATATTTAGGACTTGAATCTGTCATTTGACATCATCCTAATTTTCAGTATGTCACTTGAAGTTCAGCTATACTTTGGTCCTACATGTCAATTTTGTACTTATTTGGCTTTCTTATTTCACTTGACGATTTCTCTTACTGCAGGACATTTCATTTGAGACATTGTTATTTTGAGTGACAGGGATATGGTTATTATCCATATTTGTCATTGACCTTGAACTTTAACCTACCTTCCAGAAAATTAAAATTAGCTATGTCTCTTGAAGTATTAAGAGTAGGGCTTTATTATTTCACTCCTAATTTCCTTGTTGTTATACCTTAGACAGATAATGTATACATCGTCAAAACACTTACACTTTGCATTCCTGTCACACCTTATAATATAGTGCGATACTGATAAGGGTTAAACAATAAGTTGCATTGTTATACCCTTGTCAGTATCTCTATATAAAATCCCCATAAGAAAAATGCCTATAAATTCGTATATTTGACCAATCGGTCAATATTTACATCAATATTGGCCCTAGGGCAATATTTCAAAACATATTGACCGATAAACGGTAAATCGTTTGTGACGTCACGTCATTGATGACGCTATTAGCTCTACCTATTTTTTCCGCGCTCTTTCTCTTATAGAAGAAAATGAACTTAAACATGCCGGGCTAATCGGTTCGTTGCTGCAGTATTGATGCAAGGTATAAATAACAAAACAATTATTGACTGGGATTTCGGGCAATATATGATTTGTTGGACCTGAAGAAAAAATATTGCCCAAGGCCGAGGGCAATATTTTTTCTTCAGGTCCAACAAATCATATATTACCCTCATTCCCAGTCAATAATTGTATATTATTAATTAATGCTAATAACTCAAAGCATAAGTGACCTCATTGAATTTTTTCCTTCAGGAAAAGTAAAATGAAAAATATAACTTGACCAAAATTTATATCTTCAATGAATAAAACATTTATTTAGCGTTAATTTGAGATGTTTTCATTTGGATTATTTCTTCATAATATCATCACATCACATGTTGTTTGTCTGTGTACCTGTCTGTCTGTGTCTATATCACACTTCACTCAAAATTATCATAAAAAAAATCTGCAGTTTTGTAAAATTGCACTAGGAACTCCACAATTTATGATTTCCCTCTATTTAAGAATAGATGAGGAATGAAAACAAAATATCTGAGAAGCTGATTAGTTAAGAGATAAAACTATGTAAAGACAGAAAGTCATTACAGGAATTTTAGCCCTGTGATGTTTGTTAAATACATATGTCCCCTACTGTGTTTATAACTGCTTATAAATCCTTATCAATATGCACTAAGGAAGCTGGTGCTGATCTTATCTATTTCTGCTATAATGATGTTCCCACTGAAGTGTTAACATCTAAAACTGAGCTACAGTCAAATTATTGCTCCTGATCGATCATCAGATTGTAAATACAACTTGTGTTGTTCCGATGAATTTGAAATTTCATTAGGAAAGTGGTTGTGAGCAAAGTTTGTGCAATATGCTAAGTCTGTTGAGGAGATGTTGTTTAATTCTGATTGATATGATGTATATTATGTAATTTGGAGGGTTAAGTACAGAGGTAAATGATGTATTCTTTGTAGTAATGATTTTAACAGACATTATGAAAAATATTTAAATACTTTATTACCTTAAACTTTAAGAATTTTTCTACTTCTTTTGTAATAAATTCAAGAATTTGCAGTAATTAAAGGATTTAATTTTGATAAGAATTAATATTTGTAATGTTTAGTTTTAGGAAAAAAGTGCTCATGGCCGTAAATGTCCGTAATAATAATCTGAACGTTAAAGCATTCAATTTGTATGATTTTGACAATTCTTATCTACATTTTGAATTCAGTATATAAATGTAATATAATAATGCATTGTTTAGTTACCTATTTTGAAATTCTTTCTTGCTTTTATCAAACAGAAAAGTTCAGGATCTACAAGCCGCCTTGTCAAATTCTACTCAACAATTGGGAAAACTTAATGATGAAATAGAAAACTTAAAACAAGCAACTTTAAGGGAACGGGAGAATTTAGCTTTACAAAATGATGAAATTAGTCAAAACTATCAGAGTCAGTTGGAGGATTTGGTGAGTAGAGATAGAGTGCATCAATGCCCTGTTTCAAACAATTTCCTTGGAAAAAATATCTGAAATTTTCGTAATTTTTGATGGCTTTGTTCTTTTGATTGATAGATTTTAACAATATAGAAATGATGTTACAAACATGACAAAACAGGATTCAATCTAATTGGGAATGCTTTTAACTTTTACCTATAACTTTTATCTAAAGATATGAAAAATCCTGAATTTTTTTTGTATCAAGATTGAATATTTTTGAAACAGGGCACAGGCATTACTGTTAAAATATTAAACAAGTACATGTATTTAAACAGTGTTTAAAATAAAATAATGCAAAGTGACTGATTTATGTAAGAAACACAATTTTCATACTGACAGTGTCTTAAGTTTGCTCTTAGGCTTAAATGTAAGCGTACCTTTTTCTTCAACATTAAACTTTAACATAAAAATATTAAATATATAATATATATATCATATATTTATTATGATATGTTATTCCCATATATTTGGGAAATAAAACAATTTTCTCAATTTTGTAGCAAAAAGAATTATCCAAAGCCAATAATAAAATGCAACAAATGACTGAAAATCACAAAAAGGAGACGGACGATTCGTTAGGCAGGAAAATACGGGAAATAGAGGAACTGAAAAAACAACTACAGCAAAGCATAGAGGAACAGGAGAAACAAGAAGTACAAACACAAGCTCATAAACAGGTGCTAGAAAAAATCACCATGGAGAAAGAGGCACTACAGGTGAGGTCAAGGTCAATGATTGTTCTATTTATAGCATGTGTAATGTAGCATGGTGTACAGATTTATCTATAGTTAAGGGAATGTTAATTGTTAAAAGGTTTTGGTTGAAGAGGGTTTGCATGGAATTAATCACAATTCATATCACAGTCTTCAAATAGATAATAATTTAATTGTAATGAAGAACTGATAGGGAATGGTTACATTTGATCACTCTGAAATGTGCTGTAAAGTTAAATGTAGCTTATCATTACGATGTTTGTACCTTGAAAGTACTTGTACGTGTATGTTCAAAAGCAGTCCTCGCGAAAACTCACGAGCCCAACGCCCAGGGATACTGAAAAATGTCGCTGGGCTAGCAGAAATTCTGTCAAACCTTACAATGGGGTTGTAGAATTTTTCTGCGGGCTAGTGGTTCAAAGAAGTTTTCACTAAGACTGTAAAAGTCATAATCATATCATTGTTTATATAATATCACATGTAATTGTAGACGTACATGTATGTGGATCATATTTGTGTATTGAGTCTTTGCGGAATACAGAGTTATTTCCCCTTACAGACAGTACCTGACGTAAAACCATTGTGACGTCATGAAAACGGTATGGTAAATTCGATTTTATACCGTCATTTCCCAGACTTTTAGGACTGTTTCCATAGAATTTGATGACGTCATAATCAGTCTATGTCAGATACCATCTCAAATGGGAAGTAACTCTTGTTTTCGAAAATAGTGAATACTTGTACACATACCTGTCAACTTTTTTTTCAGACAAAAGAGGGTCAATGACCCTCTTTGGGAAATGAAAAAGAGGGTCATAGCGCGCAAAACAAAATCGCGACCTTTTGCTTGTGTCATTATGAATAAAATTAACCCCTCCCCCCAAAAAATACAGGTCAATAAAGTTCATTTCATTGTAAGACATGTAAGCATTTATTTGAATTGTAATACTGCATAATCATGATAATGACTACTAGCACAATATGATGTGTAAAATTTTAGGACTTATTAATCAAGGCCTGAAGGTTCATAGTTGAATTTGCTAGGCTAGATATATTTTTATTTAGTCATTGCTATACCATGATTAAGATTTTGTGTGAAATAAACTCTACATTTCACTGCTTCAATTGTTTTAAACAATATAAAAACATTTGTCCCTTTTCGTCTGCATAAATCTCCGTGTTTACGATCGTCTTTCCATAGACATTCCGAATTAATAATCCAAGCCCAGGTCGTTAAAACAACATGAAAGTGGCTAATTACTTCCCATAACACTAAACAAACATCCCAATTTACCTGTAAATGCAGGTGTTTTAATTGGAAAGTCACAGCTGGAAATTTAAAGTCCCAAGTTATAGACGGAACCAAATCGGAATCGGGTGATTCCCGGGTCAGCAACGAAAAATCGGGTGAAAGACATGACCCGCGCGGGTGATGAAAAATAATCGGGTCAAAGGGTAAAAAAGCGGGACTGACCCGCGGAAATCGGGTCAGTTGACAGCTATGCTTGTACAGTATATATAAACATGTTTGTGATGCCATAGATTGTACTGCTTCATATATTCATCTGCTTGCCTTCATATACATGTATTATTCATTATACCCATGCAGCGCTTAAAAAACTGGAAGGTATGATATTATATAGCTGATTCTTGTATATAGTGTGGTGAATTTACCCTCAGTTAAACGTGTGCAACCCTATTTTTCTGTACAGACTTGGGGAAAATCACATCTTAATTCTATGCAAAGTATCTGGCAGGTTAGATATGATCCTCTTTTGGGTGGGAAGTCTGTAAGATTTTATGTCTGCTGTAAGGGATAAATTAATATCATCAATTGGGAAATTTTCTCTTTGTATCATTTTAGAGGCAGTGTTATAAAATAGTGCTTGATATTCATTAATGACTTTTAAAATCAGATTCTAACATGCTTGTTCAGAAGTGAAAATTATAGCTTATGAAAATTAAAGCCAAGTTGAAGCTACGAGAAAAGTAATCAACTAAATTTAAATGCACTATAAATAAAGATAAAGTTGAAGTTGTAAAGGATTTAATCAACCAATATTTATGTGAGATGTACATTTTGTAACAAACTAAACCTTCTGATGAAAAAAATGCCCTGCCCAGCACATTTCATTGGTATTTCTACTACAGCACTGACCAAGTCGTTAAACTCTTGTGTTCTGCATGGTCTCATCAAACTGTAAAACTGATTTGTAGATAGTTTACTTGACAAACACAATAAAATTATATATTGTAATGTTAAAAAATCATGTCTGTTTATAACCCATGTGAAATACTTACGTTTAAAAAAGATGTCTTGCTCAGCTGAGGCTTTTGCTTAAGTTTACAATACAAACAATTATTTCAACGATATGAAAGTCTTTTTGAATGAATTGGTCAGATCTCATAAAATTTATGGTAATTCACTTTGTCTTCAGGTAAAAGAAAAGTATACATGTGTATTTTAAACAGACATAGTTTTTTAATCCTTTTTCACAGTGGTAAAGTTAGAATATTTTAGTGATAGAAGAAATTTTTTTTTTTTTTGGTTTCATCTCATCATATTTTGCATCATTCTTCAAGCTATGTAAGAAATCAAAGGAAAACAATTAATTTTACTTTCTATACAATCATCTAATTTAAAATTATTAATTTCAAAGCATTAAACAAAATTTTGCAACTCTGTTAGTTTGTTTCTGCAATCATGATTTTTCATTTAACTTTCAGTTTGAAAAAGACAAAGCAGAAAAGCAGGTGAAAAGACTGGAAACAGAGAAAGAATCTCTACATACTGATCTAGTCCATGTCAGAGCTGAGGTCAATCAAGTACAGGCCGAGTGCGGAAAGGTCAAAGCTGCTAACGCTCAGTTACAGGAAGATCTGCAAGATGTGAAAACAGAATTAAAGAAATCACAATCATCTAAAGACGAGGTGAATATGCGTATTAGTTACAATAGACTAATAAGTCACTTTTCCAACTAAGAGTTTTGATTGTTCTGAACCTAGGTTTTATAGGTATAGACACTTTACATTTGACAAGATTTTATATGTATAGACACTTGACATTTGACAAGATTTTTATATGTATAGACACTTGACATTTGACAAGATTTTATATGTATAGACACTTGACATTTGACAAGAATTTATATGTATAGACACTTGACATTCGACAAGATTTTTATATGTATAGACACTTGACATTTGACATGTATAGACACTTGACATTCGACAAGATTTTTTTTAATGTATAGACATTTGACAAGAATTTTCTTCGCGGGGTCAAATTAATCTCCAAATCTTGATGCATCAAGATAAGATGTCATGTCTTTCTACTGTGACTTCACAATGAAGTTGACGCCAAACTTTGTGATGTCTAGTGTACCACTGTCTGACTTGATTACTTGCGAATAAGCTATTGATGATGAAGTATTTATTTTACTCTAACATGTGCACAATGGTGCCTTCAGATACATTGAAAGACATAATTGTTAGACAGGCAAGGTAGATGTGTATCATTGATGCAAAAGTATCATGCTGCTTTAAATTCAAATGCTCAAAAAAATTCTTGGATAATATGCAGTGATTGGGGAGAAAATTTTGTGAATGTGCCATTTTCAATGATTTTCAACTAGATCAATGGGCCATTTCCTTAGAAAATATGCAGACTTTTTATTTAAAATTGGCCCTTTTTCAAATGAGTAGAATTAAGGCATATCGCCCATGTCTTTTCCTATCACATAGGATGTACATGTAAATTTGCAGTATTATAAATAAAAAAAATCATACAATATACATGTATGTTGTGTATACAGATACAGAAACAGATGACGGAGGTAACCACAGAAAGAGATGCCGTTAAAGAGGAGAGGGACGGTATAAAACGTGACACCATGGAAACCAAGGTCGCCATGCAACAGAAAGAATTACTGATAGAGGAATTACAGAAAGAGGTACATTATTAATATGTCGTCATTTGGCAGTGAAATCTTTCTCTATTTTCTTAGAGTAACTTTATTTTGTAAGTTGCAGATTATGTTGAATTGATTACTTTTTTGTCAGGAAAAAATTTTGACATGAATAAAAAAATGTCATGGTTGGCCTTAAATGAGGTGAATGTACAAAATCATTAAAAATCAATACACAGACCAATTTATGTCTTTTTCTATAATTTTCAAGAATGAAGATGTTTTTGTTTCTCATAATCACATGAATCAATTCCTGGACCAAACTTTTAGACTTGTCATCAATGATATGTACGTGTATTTTGTGTGTCCGGACACATAAGATTGATTCTAATAATAAATAGTATCTATTGACTTTGTAATATACATTTATTTATATTTACATTACTAGTAGATTCCCCATGTTAAACGACAAGTACAATTATATTCCAATAACTTGGGTTTCTATTTTAACGTCATGTTCAAGTTTTGCATGTAGGGAGAATTTACCAACATTAAATTAAGAAATGACTGTCTTACTTTTGGTGTTCATGGGTGTATAATTCTGGTTGGACACGTGCAAATTTTCTGAGAATCGCTTCGCGATTCACGGAATTTGCACGTCACCAACCAGAATTATACACCCATGAACACCAAAAGTAAGACAGTCATTACTTATATTTACATTTATTCTAATTAGGTCTTCCGACTTCCGTCGGAAGACCTATTGTTTTCGTAACCGTGGAAAATTGGATCAGCGATTTCTCAAGAACCCTGTAAGCTAGGACAATGAAAGTTCTCCAATGTTACGTTTGGAGTAAAAGCTAGATTGGTCTTTTTTATTTTTGGTCTCTGTTATTTTTTTTATCATGTTTTTTAGTAGATTCAAATATTTGACGGGAGCGTCGAATTACTCAAAAGGACCGAAAATTTCATGTTTTGCTATTTGTAAGCTTAAATATCTCGTATTTTGCTATCTACAATTTCCATTCTTTTTGAAAGTCGACAGCCATGCAAGATATGAAATGCTAGATGCACACTGTAACGATTTATTACGATGACGTCCTTCACCGTCCTTCATATTTCCAAATTCAGAAGTTCATAGGAGGAAGACACTTTTTTGCTTATAATAGTAAACAAAAATTAAGCTTATGAAGTTTCCTAAAAATTTCAATATTATTATTTTTTATCCATATATCTGTCTTATTTAGTCTTTCTGATTTTTCCTATCTCTTACTGTTGAAAAGATATGAGCATCGAAATTTTGAGTTGGGTATTTCGATACACCTTCACGCCAACAGATCGGGCGCACACTGAAATTGGTAGTCCGAGTCCGACTCGAGAAAAGCAGTGTTGAGATTTTCAAATTCCGATTTCACGGCAATGATGAATATGCATTTCATAAATACATTTCGATATACACAATTTGATTTTAAAACAGTTGATTAATTTAGAAGAGATCAGCTACAAACCAGAATTTACACACAAAAAGTGGTAGTTTGATTCCGATTTCTAACCTACAAACCTGTTTCTAAACTTCAATAACTATATTTTGAACATCAAGTTTAATTTCTAATTCTAGCAATACGTTCGAACATAATTTTCGGTTGGATTATTTACAAATTGATGAACAATTTCTCCAACATTCTTCCCTCCCCTCGTTTTTCGAAAACAGTTCTGTTTATATTGAACGATGTCGCCATGATGGAAATTCAAAATAAACTTTGAAAAAAGGGAAGGGGGGGGGGGGTCCAAATTTGAACCTGCACAGCGAGAACCTCATGGTATTTATATATATATATTGAACGTAACTTGTTATTACCATTTCTCTTCTCAAGAAAATTGGTTCTACAGCTACGAACTCGCCTTTTTTATGGGGGAAGGGGGCAGGAAGAATTTGCAAAAAAAAAATCCCGGCTCTGAAAAATGCTGAAAAAAATATTCCGGCCCAAAGGGCCAGCAATTTTTTTTTCCCGGACCATGCAAAAGTAAGGATACATTGCATGATATGGAAATTTTTGCTGGCCCTTTGTGCCAGACAATTTAAAGTCAAAAAATTAATTAATATAAATACAAACTGTTCACATAGCTGTATCTACCAGAGACCTAATACGCAAAAATCTAGAAAAGGTTCTATTTAACATCATACAATCTGTCTGAAATTCGCTAATTACAAAGAAGGAACGGTTATTAACTCATACTCTGTAACAGCGGGGAGTTTAACTTACACAGACATTCACAACATTTGACAATTTGTTTAAATCCGGCCCGAAGAACCGGCGAAAATTTTTCTCCGACTCTGGTAATGGCTGAAAAAAATGGCCTGCTCAGAAAATTGCTGAAAAAATTTTACCGGCTGGCAATAGAATTCCTGCCCCCCCCCCCCCCCCCTCCCCCCCCCCCCCCAAATCAAATGGTTGCTCACCAACAATTATCGGTTTGAAAATTTAATGTTACTGCTATTTGAAAACTTAAATATATAATATAAATACATGTAATGTGACGTCCTTCATATTTCAAAAATTGTATAGGAGGAAGACACTCTTGTTGCAACCGCAACAAGAAACCTTTCTAGTTATCAGTTATTTTTATTTGCATGAACATCGCACATTTTGCCTGTAACAGAGTCAAATGAATCTTTGCTTTGGTAAATTCTCCCTACATGCAAAACTTGCACGTGACGTCATGATAGCAACCCAAGTTATTGGAATATAATTCTAGTTGCCTAATAGGCGCTCAACTTGGGGAATCTACTAGTAATGTAAATATACACATTTGACCCTACAACAGGCAAAACTTGCCAAGTGCATGCAAATTAAAATGACAGAAAATTAGAAAAAATGTAAATATAAGTAATGACTGTCTTACTTTTTGTGTTCATGGGTGTACAATTCTAGTTGGACACGTGCAAATTTTACGAGAATCACTTGGCGATTCACCCAATTTGCACGTGACCAACCAGAATTATACACCCATGAACACAAAAAGTAAGACAGTCATTACTTAAGTATTATTATATTGTATGTGTATAATTATGCTGTATGTGTACCATAACAAAGGTGGAGAAGATGAAATCAGAGGTACAGAATAACCAGGAGAAGATAATGCAGATGTCACAGGACGAATCTGTTACACAGAAACTACAAACACAGCTGTATGTTAACTTTTTTTCATTCCATCCTCCCCATTCTCCCCATTCTCCTCATTCCTTATCTCATCTTATCATTTGTTTAGCTCCCTTGTAACATGATTCACGATGATTTCATACACAGACATGGAAGATAATAGATAATGATAACATTTCCTGTACAGGTACAAATGTACATGTACTTATTGATTAATCAACTGAATCTATTTTCAAGTGTTTTGCACTATTTCTTTCAAACAATATTCAAATTTATAGTAGGCCTTTCATCTTTCAATTTAATTGCTCAAGCTTAAATACAACTTTATGAACATGTACCTATAGTTGTTCTGAAAATGAAATGCATTGTAAACATGTGTTATGTTACAAGTATTAGCACTCAATAAATTGTCCTCACCTAATATTAAATGTATGTAAGTTTTGTAAGATGACATGTGATTTACACTCAATATTATTTTTCCACATGTAAGTAATGGATAATTTTATTTTATTCAGAGATGAGGTTCAGAGGCACAATGAGGAACAACAAAAATCTCTAAATGAACTTGAGTCAGAAAGGGACAGTATGAGAGCCCAGCTAGAGTTCTCTAACTTAGTGGCAGAGGAGAAAAGAAGGGTTAGTACATTATTCTACAGTTTATCATTGTTGGAAATTTGATGTGTAAGATAAAACTCGTAACTTATACATCTACATTTATATATACATGTATATGTAGGTGAGAAATAGTGACATACATGTACTTCATCAAGCAATCTGTCTCTTTTGGAATTTTAACTTTTAGGACAGATTTCCAAGTTTTACTTTTTAAAAAAATGCACTTTTGCCTTACTATGATAGTTAAGAAATGCACTGAAGCCTGCATGGTGCATGTCCTTTAAACCTATATTGAGATCAGTGACATCTTTACATGTATATCAAATCACAATTTACATGATTGTGTTCATTGTAGTTGGAAGATCAGAATCACCAGATGGCCGTGGATGCTGAGAGAGAAGCTGAAAGGTCTGTATTATATCTGTTGACTTAGGTGAAAAATGACACAAATACATCGTAGTTCTCAAAGTTAAATGTATATGTAAATACATGTACATGTATATGTGTATGAGTCTATTTCTAGAGTACAGAATAAAGGCTTTAAATTTCCTTATTTGAGGTACATGTAAATTCCTTAAAATCACATGTAGTGTCCTGTTTACTAATGTGTAATTTTAATACTTGTCTCTTTATTTTTGGTTGATTATATTATACATGCATATTCAAACTGTAATGAAATCTAGAAAGCACAATCTGAAAAAATATATTATTTATCTAGTACATGTATGATGTATTTTATTAACATTTTAATTTTTACATAGAATTTCTGTTTTTAATATTCACTTCTATTTTATAAATTCATATGGATATAAAATAACTCTTAGTTCAATTGCAATATGATGGCCTATAGTGTTTTCAGCAATTACGCAAAATACTGATAAATTTTGATTTAAATTTTCTTTCTTCAAACTTGATGTTGGGTGCCTATTTCTCCTTGATCAACCCTGCTTTGTTCTCTGGGTAAGATACAACTGCAAGTCATATCAAGTCGAGGCCTCACTGCATATTAGAGAATTCTCTCCTTTTTATTAGTTATCATCTTTTACTACACATCTTCAGATGCATGCTTGTTATTATTCTCATTTTGGTATTGAGTTATGCCCCCTTGGTTCTTTCTTGTTCTTATTTACATGTATTTGCCAGTTAGAAGATAAAACCGGTTAGATTGTACAATCGTAGTATGACTTTTCAGCAAGTTTGTATGTGTCCATATTATTATGATTTTATTGTAGCATTTTGAGTTTGATCCAGACCTGCCTGTCGCTAAGTTTTAAAATTAAAATCTTTTAAAAAAACAAAAACAAATAAAGAATACAGAAAATGAAAAATGATATTTGATCTGATGCAATGATTGGACAGATCTGTTCAATACCCCAGATGAATATTTTAAATTTCATAGTCAAACTTTATTTCATTGCTTGAAAGTACTCTAAGACTTTGGTATTTATCCTTCAGACACAGTACCCTCATTTTACAATATCAATGTACATTGTATGTTGTGCAATAATTTTGCATTTGATGCTATTTATAGAGAATTTCTTTGCTGTGCTAGTTCAGTAGGAAATTACAGATTTTTTCAATCTTTTACTAGTTTGTGCGAAGTATTCCATCGGTTATAGAAGAAACATAAAAATAAAGTCACATATTTATTTACCAAATTTTTTTGGAATTTCAAAGACAAAAATATCTCTTGAAGATCCATATTAGAGTAGGGGTCAAATTCCTTCAAACTTTTGAAATTTAATCAACTCTTTCATTCTTTGAGAAAATACCTACTACTTATAACAGTCTGAAATGTAGAATTTGATACTATTGGAGTTGGGATTGTCCTCTTATCATTCATCTACTAAAATGTCATGGTTTGTCACATTGGAAGGGAAATACTAAATGTGCGAGCAGGTTTAGCATTGTCGCAATTGTAAGACTTCAGAAGGTGTTTACTTTGGTTTGTGCACTGCACCAAAATATTGGAGAATGCCTAGTATATGAATGTTGTTTTATGCTCTTTAAGCTTCAATTATTTGTGCTACTTATATTCATGAATGGGATAAGCGTAGTTTCCTTTTGATCTTTCTTTTAGACAACCTGTCGAGTAATTCGAGAAAGATTGCTATTTCTAATTCTTTAAATTGATAATGACAAATTGCAAAACAAATTCTTTCCAGTAGTTACATGTATGAATATTTCATAATCTTCTACCGTTTGATCCACAGCAACAGAAAAGAGAAGGAGGAGTTAGAGAGGAGTAATACAACATTGAGAGAGGAAGTGGACAGCATGAGGAGTCAGATACAACTCAAGGGTAGTGAGTTAGACTCACTCAGACAACAGGTAGGAGTCAAGGGTAGTGAGTTTTAAGACTCAAACAACAGGAGGGTAGTGAGCTAGACTTACTCCAAAACAGATATGAGTCAAAAGTAGTGAATTAGACTTGCTCAAACAACAAGTAGGAATCAAGGGTATTGAGTTAAGATTCTCTCAAACAACAGGAGGGTAGTGAGTTAGACTTGCTCAAAAAGCAGATATGAGTCAAGGGTAGTGTGTTAGAGTCACTCAAACAACAGGTATGAGGTAAGGGCAGTGAGTTAGACTCACTTGAACAACATAAACAAGGCTTTTTATAAGACTCTGTTTAGCATCAGGTTGAGGTCAGAGATTGCTAGTTTGACTTACTTTTAAAGATTAAACCAGTATCTGATAGGAAATAGGGGCATATGATTTCTGAATATATTTATCTGGACTAAAACATACTTAGCTAACATCTATTTTCATGTTTACAGATAGCCAACCTGAAGAATGAGAATGTTTCGTTAGAGTCGTACAGATCTTCTGTACAGAAAATGGAGAAAGAACGAACAGAACTAAACGACAAGATAATACGACTGGAAGCGTCCCTTACAGAGGCGAAAACTATATCACCTAATATGAACAGTATAGCTGCTGGAGGTATGTTTTAAAGCTAAACGTACAGTACAGACATGAGTGAACAGTTTAATCCACCTTTGGCAATATGGCCAGAGATTCCTGAGGAGTGATTGGCTCAAAATGGTTATTTAAAGACATTATATTTCTTACACTGGGTGCCTAGATTTTTACAATTTTCAATGATATCTTTCTTGATGACATCCTAGCATAATCAACACAGTTATACAAGTGCTTCATAAATTTTATCAAAATATGTCATTGGTTGGTAAATTCATTACCTAGTCATCTAGTGACCTGATACAGGATGATACTAGGTTTTATACAGGGCTCCACTTGGCCACAATTTGAGTTCAAGGTAACATTACAGGCATTATTACAATCTTTGCATGGACAAAGATCAAAGATAGTTTCATGACCTTGAAGCAAAGTCATGGACAAGGGGTCACAATCTTTATCTAGACCCAAACTCTTCTTCTTTCTCCATATTGTCCATGGAATCTGTTTTATATTAGAAGGACTCAAAAGTGCAGGTCAGGATATTTTACACATGTATAATTATGGATCAAATATAGTATTAATTGATTTGGTATTTTATATTTTTAGATACAACTGCTGTAGCAGTGTTACAAGAAGAGAAGACTAGTTTACAGGGACAGGTTGACTTCCTTAACTCTGTTATTATAGACCTACAGCAGAAAAACAAAGATCTGAACCATAAAGTAGAAATCCTGGAATCTGGTGTCATTACCAACGGAGATCATGATAGCTCCATAGAAACGGAGTACGTATAGAACTTCTCTGTATCAAGTTTTGGAATTTTATATTTATCGGAAAGCTGTGTCCATATTCAATAGACAATCCAGTTTGTAGTTATTTTAAACTTTCATTCTGAAAAACAGTCGTAAATTTCTGTTTATTGTTCAGCGTTAATGTAGTATTAGTAAATTTTACTATAACTATGACCTTGACCTTATACATTATGTTGTAGTTAAATGTACAAATTATGTTGTCATGATTTGTTTGCTCTGCAAAGTCAAAGTACCTGTATCAGACATAATTAGGTTGTTCATTTGATACTTTATAAAACTAAAGATACTTCTAGTTTGGTATAGTATCTGACGTAGACTACTTGTGATATCATCAAATTCTATGAAACCTGCCTGAAATACCAGGAAATGACGGTAGAAAATTGATATTACCATACCAATTTATGATGTCATAATGGTTTTAGATACCGTCTCAAATGGGAAATGACGCCATAAATCACTTCCATTAATGTGACTATTGTGTGTATTACTATCAAGAAGATAGATAGACTCTGCAGTATCTAGATGTGGTGATGATTTTTGTATTATTTCAGTGATACATGCGTTTGTAATGTGTCTTGTAAGATAAGTTGACTTTTCTGTCTGTATACCGATTTTATATTATTACAGACCTCCTAAATCCCGGGCACCACCTCGTCTTTTCTGTGATATATGTGACGTGTTTGATAAACACGACACAGATGACTGCCCACTGCAGGCAATGGACTATGACGAAGAAGGTCCGTCACCCACTCATTACCATGGCGATAGGAAAGCTAGTCGTCCTTACTGTGATATATGTGAAGGTAAGCCTGTTGTACTTGTAGGCGTGTAGCATATATAATACATATAGAGAATGAGTTGTGTGTCGTATATACTATAGTTACTAATCAATGTTTTCTTATCCAAGATAGACTTAGTAATCTTATTTTGCAACTTTGATTTGACGTTTTCTTTTCCCTCATCTCATGCCCTTCATGTTTATTTAAAATTTGAATGGAACACTCCCTTCCCCCCCCCCAACGTTGTCATTAAATGTTTCCATACTTGGTAGATGTTAGATAAACTTTTTTTAAGATATAAATTGTCGTCATACTGAGGGATCTCCATGTTTATGACATCGTATCTTGTGGCAGACTTACACATTATAACATAATAATCAAATGACCCAACAGTCTCAGATCATTGTACAAGGGTCATTGATTATAACAACTTCTTGACAGGAAAGTCTGTCAGCAGTTGCGATGTCAGACATTTGGTGACCCAGAAGATGATGATCTATGTACATTTCACAAGTCAAAAACTGTCATTATTTACATGTACGCCATTGTCGGAAACCTATGCTCGGTCAAGCAAGCTTACCTCCCATGGGTAATAACGGCAGAATTTTTGCTGGATAGCATTACGAAAATATAATGCAATGAATGTGTTGTTGATAGTAAATGCATGATCTGTTATATTTCTCATAAAAAAAATGTTTTAATCAATGATGACATTGGTTCATATTTGTAAATTTAAAGAGTTAAAAATACAATGTGACTTATATTGCCTTTAAATAGCTCATTCACTGACAAGTGCTCGCATTAGATTTTTGCAATCCTATCCAGCGAAAATTCTGCCGTTATGAGCCACAGAAGATAAGCTTGCGTGACCGAGCGTGGGTTTCCGATTATGCATGTACTTATGACTAAAGGTAAACTCAACATTTGCCATGCAAAATATGCTTGTCTGATAAAGATAATAAAGCTGACATGAACGCATAAATATTTTTTTTGAAACTAAAAATTCCTCAAAAGTGCAAAAAGTAATATTTTTCTTCTGATACACATCGTCAACTTGATATCAAAGAATTTTGAATTTTTATTCAAACTTAGTCTGAAAATTGTCTTTTATGAGAGATATTTCACCAATTATTAAGCTGTAGCAAATAGATTATCAATTGAAAACTATGATAACTGATGTAAACAAAAGTATTAATTTCTTTAAAAAAAGGTTTTTTTTTCTAATTCCTCAAAAATTAATTGAAGTACATGTACATGTATCTTGTTCTGTTTTGTCTTGTAAAGATGAATAATCGAAATTAAATGAAAAAAAATTTGTGCAAGGAAATTAATTTCATAATCATTTTGCCTTGGATTGCAGTATAGTATTTATTTAATTTCTTTAATAACTGATTCTGACCATGCTTGCTGAATGTATCCTACATTTAATACGTTTTGTTTGCAGTTTTTGGACATTGGACAGATGAATGTGATGATGAACAGACTTTTTAGTTGGTTTGGCCTGAGTTTTCACATCGTTTTACGCTAACATTGGCAGCAGAGGACCTGGCTTGGAATCCCGGCTTTGCATGTGACATGGATTGGTTAACTAGGATACTAAGATCTGATATCAGGGTGTAGGCTGTACGAAGAAATGAGTACAGTATGAGATGCCAGTATATTTCTACAGACTAGTGTTATTGATAGTCAAAGAGGGGGCACCTGCTAATTTGCTGTGATACCTGTAGATCAGATTGATCAGAAAAAAATAGTTTGAAGTTTTAATTGCAAGATTGGTGAGAGTAACAAACAGGTTATTTAATGACTGATGAAACATGTGGACTGACATAATAGAATTATGAGAATTCAGTCTTTATGTCACCATAGAACAAAATAAACTCATTGTGAAAGATTGTGAAAAATTCATCACTTGTTCCTTTTATCATTGCCCTTTATGGAATAATAGGTAATTTGCAAATCCTTCAACTGACCCATGTATAGTTTTGTTAGGTATTATTATGTATATTAGGTAATTAAATTAATAGATATTACAATGTAATCAAAATGTACATACTGAATTGTTGATATGTAAATAACTATATTATTTATCAATCCAAAGGTACATACATGTATATGGATAAAAACATGTAATATGTATATTTTGAGAATTCCAATTTGTAATGAATTTTGCCCATTCCAACAAGTCCAAGTGACAATATCAATGAGACCAAAACTTTGTTCTTTTTTTTTCCTTGTCAGTTATAAAAGAGCAAATAACTAAAACTTCAGACATGATTTTTTCCCCAAAATTTTAAGTTTATGGATTCATTACTGCTTTAAAAAAAAAATGAAGTACTCCAAATGTCAGGGAAACATTATATGAAAAAATATTTACCCATATGACATAAAGATATGATCATATTATAATGATTAATTATGCTTAAATAGTTCATAGAAAACTGAATTGGAGCACTGCTGCAAAATATGATAATTTTACTTGACGATTTCTGTCTAACTTATCCCATTCATCAATCGTTGCATATTTGTGATAAAATTATGAACTGGTGATTCTTTATCTTAAATTTACTCACAATGATTTTGGTTTGTTCATACTGTACATGTATATTTAATCTCCCATATATTTGTAGTAAAGTCATTTACTTGCTCAAGTCTGCAGAATACTGATGGTACAATAAGGTTGTGTATACATCATGGGTACTTAATGAGATTTCTATGTGTAGTAAATGTGTGCCTTTAACTTAACAGTTGTAGCTAAATATATAATAATTCAATGACAGATTTATCATACATTAGGGAATTTTTAATTGTTGAGGAGAGAAAATGATACAGTGAACTACTACATGCGTACATCCAGATTTCATAAAAAAAAAGCCACTTCACATTTACATGTTGAATTATGTTTCAAGTTGCTTATATTTTGGCACAATTTGAAAATGTCATTTATAAACCTGTATAGTAAGGACTTTCAAAAATACTGCATCAATTTCAAATGGACTTCAGCATTATTTCGTGGTTTGTTTTGCTCTGAAACAAAGTCGATTAGTGTTTTCATGCCTGGGATGTAGTGTAAAGTTGCTTGTGCCCTACTTACATGTACACATGTTCAAAATAATTGATTTGATACCTCAAATTATTACGAGACAATGATTTCTATTTTGAATTGTATTGACTTTTGAATATGCAATAGTAAATACATACTGGTTAAAATAGCAGTAAATTCTTAGATGTGCCATAATGGCCAGTACATGCAGGTTAGGATGATTGTTAGAGTGCGACGTTTGACAACTGTGAATCTTTTTGTTATAATATTATTATATAGTGTTAGTGGAAAGATCTACATGATCATAGTGCTGAATAGGATTGACAAGTATAGATTCACAAGTTATTATATTGTAATGTAACCTGCTTGTTTTATGTTGGCAATAATCATGTGATGGCATTTGAGGTTATGAAATATGAAAAAAACAAGAAATTTAAAAAAATGAAAAGAGCTTAAACTGAAAAATGATGTACTGTTTTTTGTTCCTCTTCATTGGCCGGATTGCAAAGCAATTCCGATCTATAGATTAACGATATCCATCTGTCTGTCCGTCCATCCGTCCATCTGTCGTCAACATTTTGGTTAAAGTTTCTGATTGCAGCAAAATCTTTGGAATTGTATGAAGTAGAAACCTTATATTATACATTTAAGATGCCCATGACAAGACCTTTCAATTAATGCTGTAACATTTTACTTAGTGACCTTGACCTTGGACTTTGACCTATTTAAAGATTTTGGTTAAAGTTTCTGGTTTAAGCAAAATCTAAGGAACTGTATGCAGTAGAAACTTTATGTTATACATGTAGGTTGCCCATGACAAGACCTTAATTTATGCGGTAACATTTGACATTGTGACCTTGACTTTGGACTTTGACCTAGTTAAAGATTTTGGTTAAAGTTTCTGGTTTAAGCAAAATCTAAGGAACTGTATGCAGTAGAATCTTTATATTATACATGTAGGTTGCCTCTGACAAGACCTCTCAATGTATGCTTTAATATTTGACCTAGTGACCTTGACCCAGTTGGTGACTAAAACTTACTCTGCAATTCGGCCATACCGTCTTTAGCAGTTTTTAGCTCGACTGCACTTTAGTGCAAAAGAGCTATTGCAATACCCCCGGCGTCCGCGTCCGCGTCGGCGTCGTCCCAACTAGATGATAAGGTAAATGTTAAGATTACACATTTACCTTTCCTATATTCATATTCTGTTGGTTTTTTTTGTTGCAAATGTTTAATTATACATCATTTAATATATCCAGATGAGGATATAGCCCCGGGGGTTGGGATTTTTAAAATTATTTCAAATGATAAGGCAAATGTTGAGATGATAAGGTAAATGTTAAGATAGCAATAAAGTCTTTAAAAGCCAATATTGAGCAATGTATAAGTGCTACATGTACCAAACTTACATATTTGATGTATCTTTGATCAAACTTTCAAAAAATGACCTTGACCTACTTTTTTCCGCTTGAATGATTTTGCCTTTAAAAGCCAATATTGAGCAAAGTATAAGTGCTACATGTACCAAACTTACATATTTGATGTATCTTTGATCAAACTTTCAAAAAATGACCTTGACCTACTTTTTTCCGCTTGAATGATTTTGCCTTTAAAAGCCAATATTGAGCAAAGTATAAGTGCTACATGTACCAAACTTGCATATTGGATGTATCTTTGATCAAACTTTCATAAAATGACCTTGACCTACTTTTTTCAGCTTGAATGATTTTGCCTTTAAAAGCCAATATTGAGCAAAGTATAAGTGCTACATGTACCGAACTTGCATATTGGATGTATCTTTGATCAAACTTTCACAAAATGACCTTGACCTACTTTTTTCCGCTTGAATGATTTTGCCTTTAAAAGCCAATATTGAGCAAAGTATAAGTGCTACATGTACCGAACTTGCATATTGGATGTATCTTTGATCA
This sequence comes from Pinctada imbricata, assembly GCA_033119305.1. NCBI lineage: Eukaryota > Metazoa > Mollusca > Bivalvia > Pterioida > Pteriidae > Pinctada > Pinctada imbricata. Next base: position 23,239,829 of record VSWD01000013.1, read on the forward strand.
AACTTTCACAAAATGACCTTGACCTACTTTTTCCGCTTGAATTATTTTACCTTTAAAAGCCAATATTGAGAAAAGTATAAGTGCTACATGCACCAGACTTGCATATTGGATGCATCTTGGGTTAGACTATTGAAATATGACCTTGACCTACTTTTTCCGCTTCAGTGATTTTGCTTTAAATTGGCAATATTGAGCTAACTATAAGTGCTACATGCATCAGACTTGCATATTGGATGCATCTTGGGTTTGACTATTGAAATCTGACCTTGACCTACTTTTTCTGCTTCAGTGATTTATGATGTGATATATGTTGTTGCCTGAGAAAGGGAGTTTAAATAAATTGGCTGTCATGAGAGATATTATGCTATGCAGTCGAGCATTAGGTGACTCTGGCAACTATTTTTTATTTTTCATCCCCTTGCAACTATGTTGAGGATAGCATAGCTACCTTGAATTTGTGTGTGCATGGTTGGCTTTAGTCTTATGAACAGCTTAGAAGACAGCAATCTTTGAAGAACCACACGTTCTCCATGGGTCACTTTGAAATGGGGCTTTAAAACCTTGTTACAAGTATAAGATAAGACACATCATCAGGATAACCAAATCTTCCACAATAGTTCCCCATTGTAAGATGATGAACCCTATTGATTTTCAAGGTCAAAATTGCTGTGAACTAGAACTTAAAAACCTAGTGAGAGAGGTAATGAACCCTATTGGTTTTCAAGGTCAAGGTTCCTGTAGATCCTTTGAAAGGTTCATGGAGTGCCATGCAATCACCATAGAATCGTCACGAATATTTTTATAGGGAGAGGATAAACCTGGATGATTTTCCATGGTCAAAACTTTTGTGACATCATAGATTACGTGCAGATACGAGGGAATGTCATTCTTGCATTGACTTTATTTTCCAACTTACTTGAAGTTCTATCTATTGACAGACAACCATTCACGTCGGTTACATTGAAGGAAAACTTTCGGCATACACAGATACTGTAGTATCAGTTGAGAATAGTAGTGTAATAGATTTTGGTCCAAAGCAGTGGAATAATTATACCATCTTTAGAAGTCGGAATGTCAAGGTCCTTGTGATCAGGGTTGTCGAACAACTTTCTGTGTGACAACTTTTTGATAAACATCAAACTGTAAGTTGTCAGTGACAACAGAATTAAGAGGCCATACGCCAAGGTTCCACTAGACGAAAAAAAGAAAATTGTCATAACTGAAAGGGGATCGAATAAGAAGCTGTTAACTGTTTTTCGGTTAATTGTCAAAAGACTGAAAGCCATATTCTTAATTTTGTAGCTATATCTGCACGTCAACTGTTTAGAGTGTGTGTCACTCACTGGTATAATTATCAAGTGGTTGTCCTTTGATAAAATTTCAAACAAAAATACTGAAATATGCCTCGACCTCCATGAAGATGATAAGAATCTCGAGCTCTATAAATATCCGGAGTTTAGTATCATGACACTTGAGACCAATTCTCTGTTACCACCAAAATTCTGGCGCCACGGCATGTCATGGATTTTCTGTATATAGGGTATATATCATGTCCTAATTGCAAAAGTTAAGGTTTCTGGTCAACGTGAGTTCCGGTTGCCATGGCAGCGAGAGTAGTCTTTTTGTGCTACTTTAAAGACTGTGAAGTAACCTACCTTTAGATACTTCGTTGCCATGGATACCATTGTAGCAGATATTTCATTTTCGTACCTTTTGGGCATCGTTACCTCCTTTCTTGCAGAATGCATTCAGATTTATGATATTACAGGACGCTTATTGTGCCCAGCCAAAATAAGTCAAATTCAAGTCAAAAATGAAGGTAAACTTGGGGGTCATTTTTATGTTATTTTTACCGTTTTTAGTGTCAATTATCACTAAAAGCAGACCTCCTAGAGACCTATGATGGGTTATTATGAAAAGTAATGTCCCTCAAAAATATAATGAAGAAAATCGAATTGGGGATCTTTGAGCTCTTTATCTCAATTTTGACGTCAAAAACCGTTGCTATGGCAACTTTTAGCACTGAGGCTTGAATATAGTACCTTTAAGATTTGATTTAACTCCTAATAAAATACTACTCATGACCGTGAAAGTGTAAAAGTGAACTGATAAGGCTCTTTTTTTTTTTTTTTTTTTTTTTTTTTTATTCTTTTTTTTCCATTTATCATTACTTATTAACATGGTATACATATAACGATTTCTACATTAAGAAAAAAAATACACAAAAAAATTAAGGACGGGACACCTTTCACTCACACATTCACACAAGCATAAACTGATTTTACAATACAATTTTATTTGTTTAGATAAAGATTTAAATTAAATTCACCCAATTGCCCCAGGAAGATATAAATTGTTCATATCTGTTTTCTTTCATTGCTTTGTATTTTACGCAATCTAATAAATTTCTAATATAGAATATGAGACCTTGAAGAGAAGGATTCTTATTAGCACATCTCATAGCATAAATATAGTATTTAATTTGCAGACATATTACATTTAATGGAAAATTCTTGTTGCTACTTATAATGAATTCTTTTTTGTTAAACTGAATATTTTCACCAATATAGCTTGAAGCATAATTCTTCAAATCCAGAAGTAACTTTTTAGTTTTCTCACAGTCCCATAGCAAATGTTCAATTGTTTCTGGATGAATGTGACAGAATGTGCAGTTTGGACTATTTATTTTTTTGATTTTGAAAAGAAAAGAATTTGTACAAAGAATGCTGTGTTGAATTCTCAATTGAAACCACAATAACTTGGTGTTTTTTGTCAAAAGATAAGGCTTTATAAAAAAATCTTTCTTTTCGTTTTCTGATAGGTTTAATCGATCTACCCATTTAATGAATCCTTTGGATACAATACATTCTTGTTTTTCAAAAAAAGAAAAATATATTTTCTTAGAAAATTTATCGAAATTTGATAGTATGTAAATAGGACTTCTGATTATAGGATAAGACATTTTGGTTAACAAGTGTAGTTTTCCTGACTGTTGTAACCATCTATTCACTGCTGAAACTACCCCGTAATACTCTAAAAAGTTGGTATCAATATCATATAATGCTCTGAATTCATCGTATGTTAAAAAATTACCGTTAAAATCAATTATGTCATTTAAAAAATATACATGTTTCGATGCCCAAGATTTATAGAATATACATCTATTGTTTATTTTTATATTCTTATTGAAGAAGATTGGAATTTGTGCAACTTCTTGAATATCTTTTTCTGTAATTTCGCAAAATTCCCCCCAAATGTTAAGCACCTCTTTCCAAAAGTCGTTTGATACAGAATCAGCTATTTTGAAGGTATATTCTGTCCCACAGTTTACCAACATTTCATAATCCAAAGATTCTATTGTAATATCATTCCAACTTTTTTGTTCAAACAAAAACTTCTTCATCCAAGATAATTTTAATTTCTTAATAAAAGCTGCAACATTTATCATTTTTAGTCCACCTTCAGTATAGTTTTTTACCATAATATTTCTTTTAATTCTATCTGGTTTTCCGTTCCATATAAAAGAGTAAAATAATTTTTCAATACTTTTAATCTGTGCTACAGTAGGCGAAGGAAGAGGTAGAAGTATATGAGTGAGAATAGACAGTGCAAGGGATTTGACGATGACGATTTTGCCAAAAGGAGTCAAATTCCTCCTCTTCCAATTAAACAAGACATTCTTGACAGATATAATTTTAGATTCATAATTTCTTGTGGTCATGTTTCTTAAATTAACATCAAATTGTACTCCTAGTAACTTGAAAGTTGATTTGTCCCATTCAAAATTAGGATCATGACATAAGACCTCATTACAATATTTTTTGCTACCTATCCAAATCACTTCAGTTTTCGACAGATTTATATAAAGACCAGATATTTTTGAGAATTTATTAAGGGTAGTAAGACTTTCTCTAAGGGATCTTTCCGTTCCATTTAAAATTAATGAACAGTCATCTGCATATAAAGATAGTTTCTTCTCCTTCTCAGCAATCTTAATACCTGTTATATCTTTATTATTTCTTATCATTATAGCTAATATTTCGATGCACAAAATGAAAATATAGGGTGAGAGAGGATCCCCTTGACGGCAGCCCCTGTGAACTTTAAACTGTTCCGAAAGATTACCTCCCTGATTAACCATGGCACTTATGTCATTGTAGAATAAAGATATCCATGTTTGAAAAGATTTTCCGAAGTTGAAAAATTTTAAAACTTTTTGAACAAAAGGCCAAGAAAGAGAATCGAATGCTTTTTCAAAATCGATTAAGAGTAACAAACCAGGTAATTTTTCTTCTTCACTGTATTCCATAATGTCATATATAAGCCGAATATTTTCTGAAATAGACCTGCCTGCCATAAAACCAGTTTGATCACTATCAACTAAATTTGTGAGAAACTTTTTCATACGAGATGCAATAGATCCAGATGCAATTTTATAGACTGTGTTTAATAGAGATATGGGTCGCCAATTATTTAAAAAATGTCTAGGCTTATCCCCTTTCGGCAAACATGTGATTATTGCTTGTTTTTGAGTAATAGACATATTTCCTATATTATATGCATAATTGATTGATCTGACAATGAACTGTCCTAATTTCTTCCAGAAAACTTTAAAAAATTCTGCCGGAAATCCATCTGTTCCTGGCGATTTATTAGAGTTCATTTTTCTGAGAGTAGAACTAGCTTCTTCATATGATATTTCCCCCTCAATTTCAATTTTCTCATCATTTGATAATCTATGAATCTCGGAAAATCTAAGTTCAGAATCAAGGTCGACATCTTCAATGAGATCATCTCTACTCGAATATAGTTTTGCAAAAAAGTCTTTTGATTTTTTCAAAATATTATGTTGATCAGTTATGACATTTCCATTTTCTTCTATTATTTTCGGGATAAGTTTACTAGTGAAATTCCTGGATTCTAATTGGCAAAAGTATTTGGAGGGTTTCTCCCCTTCTTCTGACCATCTTGCCCTTGACCTTATAAAAGCGCCTCTAAGTTTGTCTTTCCTCATTTTCTCTATCTCATTTTTTCTATCCTCTAAGTCTTTTAGATTATCTCGATTCAAGTTTGCCTCCAAAATATTTATCTCCTCTATGAGTTTTGTTTCCTTTTCATTTAACTTCTTCTTTATATATGATGAATATGAAATGGACTTGCCTCTTATCTCCATAAGCAATGTTTCGAGAAAGAGTTGGTCATTTATAGAGAAAATAATTTCATTATCAGGAATAGATTCTATGTTTTCCAGATTATAAACAGGAATTGCGTATTGTCTTTCTATTTCTGTGATTTTATCATTTATTGCCTGTAAATAGTTAATATCGTGTAATAAACTAGTATTAAATTTCCATAACCCACGTCCTCGGTCAAATTTTGTGAAAGATATATTTAGAATAACAGAGGAATGGTCCGATCTATAACCTGATTCTATTTTACATGAGTTTGAACTGCGTATGAGATTTTCGGATATAAGAAAAAAATCAAGCCGTGATTGTTTCATTGGATTTTTTCGTCTCCATGTATAGCGTTTTAAATCTGGATTGAATTGTCTAAAAATATCAATAAAATGATTATTTTCCATAAATTCAAGAACTATGTTTCTAGCCCGAGGGTTGTTAATCATATTGTAATTATAACAATCTTTAGTTGTGTCAATGATCAAATTAAAATCTCCGCAAATTATGATGTTTTCATTCTCCATATCATCAATCTTTTCGAATAAATCAATGAAAAATTCTGGTGAATCTCTATTCGGAGCGTATATGTTACACAAAAGAATCTTGTTATGATCAACCATGGCTTCCAACAATATAAAATTCCCATTTACATCTCTCTTTTCTCTTAGTGCTTTAAACTCGAAATTATTATTTATAAGAATGGCAACGCCTCTAGAATTCGATGAAAAAGAACTAAAATAACACTCGTAACCCCACATATTTCGTACCCTATCCTCTATGTCAGGCGTAAAATGACAGTCTTGGAGACAATAAATACTATGATTCATATTTCTAAGATAAGAGAATACATCTTTTCTTTTTGATAAATCATTCAGACCTTGGCAATTTAAAGTAAGTATTGATATAGACTCCATTTAGACGTACAAGAGAATATATATGAAACAAAGATAAACACATAAAACGTAAGACAAACACATAACATACACGCACACATACACACACATACAAAGACAGGACAAAACAAAAATAAACGACAAAATATTCATCAAGCATGCTCATAATGTGATTTGCTATCACTTTTTTCTAACAAAAAGTCAAATGCAACTGAATCAAAAGGAACAGTCTAGTCTACTTGAACTCAAACTGTTAGTAATAATGAAGAAACTGCTACTCACATACTGTAACTGTCATCGTGTTTGACCAAGTTTACCTTTTTGCGACTTTCTTCGAAATGTCATCGAATATGTCGAAGCGCAGTTTACGGCCGTCAGACGCTAACTTTCCGTATACATGTCCATTGAAGTAATACGCCTGCGCAATGTCATTGTGATTCGTTAGCCTCGTAATCAGCGACATATTGTTACTTGTAACATCGTCTACGACCTTGACTTCTTTATTTCTCAGTTCTTTTCTCTTCATCATCACTTTTCTCTTTATATCACTGTTATATAACTTTACGATCACTGGTCTTGTTCCTCCTTTTTTTCCGGGAATGCGATGTATAGCGTTTATCTCCCATGGCTGAATTTCTACGCCAACTTTCTTTACTTTTTCTATCAGTCCCTTTCGTAGATCTTCCCCATTCTCTTCTTTCCAATTTAACACTTTAAGGTTATTTTTTCGGGAGTATTGCTCGTTGAAATTAGCCATACGCAATGCTTCTCTAGACTGGTGTGATGAGTCTGCCAATTCATCCCTCAGTGATCTAATTTCTTTTTTCTGTTCTTCTACCTTTTCTCTTAGTCCTTCTAAATCCATCTCTAATCCATCAATCTGATCCGACAAAACACCGGTTTTCTCTCTGATTCGTTCATCATACTCTTTTTCTAATTCTTCTCGAATTTCCTGTTTTATACCATCCTTCATTTCGTTTATCACATTCTTCACTATATTGGAAACGAGTTCGTTCATATCACTTTTCTGTACCATTTTTCCAAACGCCTTTTCTAAGTCCTCCTTCTTAACTACACTTTTCAAAGACTGTTTTATAGCTTTCACGTCATTTGATAAATCGTCTGGATCCGCCACTGAACTCGTACTAGAATTCATCTCTGACTTTGATCTTTCCTTCACACTTTTTAGGTCTTCCGACTTCCGTCGGAAGACCTATTGTTTTCGTAACCGTGGAAAATTGGATCAGCGATTTCTCAAGAACCCTGTAAGCTAGGACAATGAAAGTTCTCCAACGTTACGTTTGGAGAAAAAGCTAGATTGGTCTTTTTTAGTTTTGGTCTCTGTTATTTTTTTTTATCATGTTTTTTAGTAGATTCAAATATTTGACGGGAGCGTCGAATTACTCAAAAGGACCGAAAATTTCATGTTTTGCTATTTGTAAGCTTAAATATCTCGTATTTTGCTATCTACAATTGCCTTTCTTTTTGAAAGTCGACAGCCATGCAAGATATGAAATGCTAGATGCACACTGTAACGATTTATTACGATGACTTCCTTCACCGTCCTTCATATTTCCAAATTCAGAAGTTCATAGGAGGAAGACACTTTTTTGCTCATAATAGTAAACAAAAATTAAGCTTATGAAGTTTCCTAAAAATTTCAATATTATTATTTTTTATCCATATATCTGTCTTATTTAGTCTTTCTGATTTTTCCTATCTCTGACTGTTGAAAAGATATGAGCATCGAAATTTTGAGTTGGGTATTTCGATACACCTTCACGCCAACAGATCGGGCGCACACTAAAATTGGTAGTCCGAGTCCGACTCGAGAAAAGCAGTGTTGAGATTTTCAAATTCCGATTTCACGGCAATGATGAATATGCATTTCATGAATACATTTCGATATACACAATTTGATTTTAAAACAGTTGATTAATTTAGAAGAGATCAGCTACAAACCAGAATTTACACACAAAAAGTGGTAGTTTGATTCCGATTTCTAACCTACAAACCTGTTTCTAAACTTCAATAACTATATTTTGAACATCAAGTTTAATTTCTAATTCTAGCAAACGTTCGAACATAATTTTCGGTTGGTTTATTTACAAATTGATGAACAATTTCTCCAACATTCTTCCCTCTCCTCGTTTTTCGAAAACAGTTCTGTTTATATTGAACGATGTCGCCATGATGGAAATTCAAAATAAACTTTGAAAAAAGGGAAGGGGGGGGGTCCAAATTTGAACCTGCACAGCGAGAACCTCATGGTATTTATATATATATATTGAACGTAACTTGTTATTACCATTTCTCTTCTCAAGAAAATTGGTTCTACAGCTACGAGCTCGCCTTTTTTATGGGGGAAGGGGGCAGGAAGAATTTGCAAAAAAAAAAATCCCGGCTCTGAAAAATGCTGAAAAAAATATTCCGGCCCAAAGGGCCGGCAATTTTTTTTTCCCGGACCGTGCAAAAGTAAGGATACATTGCATGATATGGAAATTTTTGCTGGCCCTTTGTGCCAGACAATTTAAAGTAAAAAAATTAATTAATATAAATACAAACTGTTCACATAGCTGTATCTACCAGAGACCTAATACGCATAGGCACAAAAATCTAGAAAAGGTTCTATTTAAACATCATACAATCTGTCTGAAATTCGCTAATTGCAAAGAGACATCTGAAGGAACGGTTATTAACTCATACTCTGTAACAGCGGGGAGTTTAACTTACACAGACATTCACAACATTTGACAATTTGTTTAAATCCGGCCCGAAGAACCGGCGAAAATTTTTCTCCGACTCTTATAATGGCTGAAAAAAATGGCCTGCTCAGAAAATTGCTGAAAAAATTTTACCGGCTGGCAATAGAATTCCTACCCCCCCCCCCAAAATCAAATGGTTGCTCACCAACAATTATCGGTTCGAAAATTTAATGTTACTGCTATTTGAAAACTTAAATATATAATATAAATACATGTAATGTGACGTCCTTCATATTTCCAAACCAAAAATTGTATAGGAGGAAGACACTCTTGTTGCAACCGCAACAAGAAACCTTTCTAGTTCCTTTGTCTAATCGCGTTTGCACAGTTTTTATACTCATGATTACGTCCAGGTAGAAATCCAGGTAGGGTACTATAGTGCAGCGTGGTGATTACAGTTCAAATTCGTAAACAAGACGTATATATATAAATGTTTCCATCTAATAAATGCACAATACTGCAAATTTTGAACCAAAAGTTTTCAATAATGACAGATAAGTATCTCCCATGTAAGGTGTGCATAAAATTCCGGTTCAAAAATGCCTTTTTAACACAAAGTGACTCAAATCATCGGAGCGCCGATTTTAGCGTGTTACCTGCTCGGCAACCATACTTGAGGCTCTTTTATTTGATTTTATATCATTGAAAATTTCCAAGGTCATTGACTTGAAATTCAAGGTCATTTCTTAACTTAGATTAAAAAAGATCGATACTTATATGATTTTTTCAAATTTTTGTCATTAATTTGTAGTATTTTCTTTTTGAATTTTCCAATAACTCAAATATATTTTGAAAAATGATTGAATTAAAAAGAAATTCCCTGATTTTGTTGACTTTTTGTATTTAAGTATAATATTTTTGTTCAGGCGAAAAAACTAAGAATTTTAAATTTCATGCTCTCTATTTTTGATATCCACACCTCAATTTCAGAAGGTCAAAGAGTTGATTGAAATTTTAAAGTTATCCCAAGAAATAAAATAATACCCATTATTTTGTTACATATAATCGTTTAATTTGTCTCAAGTAGAAATATAAACGAGATTTTGTTTTCATATCATAAATGGACAGTTCAAAATAGACTCATAACATACCCATCATAGGAAAACGTTGTCCAAAATGTTGCCATGGTTACCATATTAAATGCAGTTTCCAGCAAAAAAGATACAAGATCTCAGCCAACTTTTTTACATTTTCTTGTAGTTAAAGTACTATGCATATTGAATACATAAAAGAAAAAATCCAAAAACTTCTGCTTTAACGAAATTTTACTCCGTAAAAATACACAAAAACTAGCAAAATAGGGGCTCTTTTGAGCCACAAAATGAAGAGTTTAAAACCTTGTTTAGGCTCTCTTTTTGACTCCTTATACAAGTAGCATAGCAATAAAGTGTGAAAGACATTTCAGATATTCATAACAAAGAGGATTGAAAGAAAAAAATTTGGTTATTGCAATTCATAAATGTACCCGTTTCCATGGCAACAAAGGTCACAATCACGCTAAGTCTTATAAAATTTCCTAATGCTTCAAACTTTAGAGATGGTTACCATGGCAACGACACCTTTTTTCTACATATAAAAGATAATTTTCATCTTAGCACCCCATATTGAACTTCCAAACTAAAAATCGCTAGAATCTATGACATGTCGTGCCAACGTGCCATTGAATTTTTTTGGTTTTTACAGAGAATTGCTCTTAACTTGAGAAAAGAAAAAAAATATATATCAAATGCGTCGAATTTCTCTGTCTTATTCAAACATCGCCATAGATGACAGAAACCTGACCACATGGCGGAAAGGCAGATATGACCAAACAATGCACTTGATAATGCAGGGATGGTCAAGTATCACCCAATGTAGGTCAAGGTCACCAAGGTCTAGTTCACATAGGCAACATTTTCTTTTTGTGGAAAACAAGGGGATACCAGTTCATTTTCCCTCTCTAACTTCAGAATATATAGACATGTATTCAAAATTCTAACATTCCTGAAGAGTATTTTGCATGTAATCGCTTGAGGTTTGACATGACTGTGTGTTCTATGCCGTTATCAGAAAACTTTTTTCAGCTCCTGACCCCATGCGATATTGTAAAGTTATTTACTTTGATGCGGGACAGTTCTAACATTCATTTTTGTATGGCGATAAAATCATTAAACACACTGATAAAACTATGAATACATGTATGTAAATGAACTATTGATACAATTTCAGAATTCCATGACCCATGTTCTCCGTCGGAGAGACCAGAATGTATTCCTGATATTGTTCTAACTCCTCCACACCAGAACAGTAGCTTGGCAGAACACCAGAATGGCAGCTGTGGAGAACACCAGAACGGCAGCTGGGGAGAATGGGAACCCAAGGTGCGGTACCACAGTGGCAGTCAGACCGTGCAGATCGGGGATATCGACTACTCGGCCTGTTCTATATTTGAAGACGAGGATTTGACAACGGACCACGCCCAACTAGAAAGTGGACACACCCAGGATATCCTTAGTGCATCGGTTGTGTCGTCTGCTTCTTCGAAAGGACTGTATGGCGAAGAGGAGAATGTAAATCAAAATGCTGAATCAACAGAGGAATATCGTGAACATCCAGAAACAGATTATCCTCTGGTGTCTGACCACGCTGAGGTCATTATGGATTCATCTCCGGGAACGAACATGGCTCAAAATCAAATAGATAACAGTGAGGAGATCAAACTTACAGATGTGGTAAATGAACTTAAAGTTGAAGACACGACAAGTGACATAGATAACGAGAAGTCGGATGTTAATGACCAGGAACAGGTTAACGTGCATGAGGTAAAGGAAAACGACGAATTTAAAGACGAATATGATTCTAAGTGTCCCTTCAAGAACACGACCGACATTGTAGATGAAGCCAAGGGAAACTTAGAAGAAAACGACAATTTAGATGAAAGTGCCTCATATTCCAGTAAAGATCCAGCTGTGATCGATCAAGACGACGATGATGAAAGAACGGAAGAAGAAGAGAAAAGCAAGAGGAGCGATCTTGAGGATGACATAGAGGAAGATGTTAAACGCTCTGATTATGAGAATGAAGAAGAAATTGAGAACAAATTGGAAGAAGATATGAAGGATCAGCAGGAGGAGGAGGAGGAAGAAGAAGAAGAAGAAGAGGAAGAAGAAGAAGAAGAAGAAGAAGAAGAAGAAGAAGAAGAAGAAGAAGAAGAAGAAGAAGAAGAAGAAGAAGAAGGGAATGAAACTAATATAAAGAAAAACTGTGACATGAATATCGAGTCACATAATCTCCAAGAATGTCTAAATGACGTCAATGGTGATTTTCAGTCATTGGGTGTGGTAGATGAAAATTATGATGAACGTAATGAAAGAGAAGATAAAATTGAATCTGATGAAAGGAAATTGGGAAATTGTAAAGAGGGACAGGTGAAAGTAAATGAAAATGATGGTTTATTTGATAAATCTGGGCTGGGATGGGAGGTGGAGGGGAATGTAAAAGGGAAAGATGAATTAACTGACGAAAGTTGCGATGTAGATCCAGTTTTATACTCGAATCAAGATGGGGAGGTTGAAGTATTACATGACAGTGCTATAAGTATTGAGGATGATTGCAGACAAGAAGAAACAGAATGTCTGACAGAAAACAAATCAGACTCCAGTGTCAATGTTAGGTTAAATCATTCAGACCTTGGCAATTTAAAGTAAGTATTGATATAGACTCCATTTAGACGTACAAGAGAATATATATGAAACAAAGATAAACACATAAAACGTAAGACAAACACATAACATACACGCACACATACACACACATACAAAGACAGGACAAAACAAAAATAAACGACAAAATATTCATCAAGCATGCTCATAATGTGATTTGCTATCACTTTTTTCTAACAAAAAGTCAAATGCAACTGAATCAAAAGGAACAGTCTAGTCTACTTGAACTCAAACTGTTAGTAATAATGAAGAAACTGCTACTCACATACTGTAACTGTCATCGTGTTTGACCAAGTTTACCTTTTTGCGACTTTCTTCGAAATGTCATCGAATATGTCGAAGCGCAGTTTACGGCCGTCAGACGCTAACTTTCCGTATACATGTCCATTGAAGTAATACGCCTGCGCAATGTCATTGTGATTCGTTAGCCTCGTAATCAGCGACATATTGTTACTTGTAACATCGTCTACGACCTTGACTTCTTTATTTCTCAGTTCTTTTCTCTTCATCATCACTTTTCTCTTTATATCACTGTTATATAACTTTACGATCACTGGTCTTGTTCCTCCTTTTTTCCGGGAATGCGATGTATAGCGTTTATCTCCCATGGCTGAATTTCTACGCCAACTTTCTTTACTTTTTCTATCAGTCCCTTTCGTAGATCTTCCCCATTCTCTTCTTTCCAATTTAACACTTTAAGGTTATTTTTTCGGGAGTATTGCTCGTTGAAATTAGCCATACGCAATGCTTCTCTAGACTGGTGTGATGAGTCTGCCAATTCATCCCTCAGTGATCTAATTTCTTTTTTCTGTTCTTCTACCTTTTCTCTTAGTCCTTCTAAATCCATCTCTAATCCATCAATCTGATCCGACAAAACACCGGTTTTCTCTCTGATTCGTTCATCATACTCTTTTTCTAATTCTTCTCGAATTTCCTGTTTTATACCATCCTTCATTTCGTTTATCACATTCTTCACTATATTGGAAACGAGTTCGTTCATATCACTTTTCTGTACCATTTTTCCAAACGCCTTTTCTAAGTCCTCCTTCTTAACTACACTTTTCAAAGACTGTTTTATAGCTTTCACGTCATTTGATAAATCGTCTGGATCCGCCACTGAACTCGTACTAGAATTCATCTCTGACTTTGATCTTTCCTTCACACTTTTTAGGTCTTCCGACTTCCGTCGGAAGACCTATTGTTTTCGTAACCGTGGAAAATTGGATCAGCGATTTCTCAAGAACCCTGTAAGCTAGGACAATGAAAGTTCTCCAACGTTACGTTTGGAGAAAAAGCTAGATTGGTCTTTTTTAGTTTTGGTCTCTGTTATTTTTTTTATCATGTTTTTTAGTAGATTCAAATATTTGACGGGAGCGTCGAATTACTCAAAAGGACCGAAAATTTCATGTTTTGCTATTTGTAAGCTTAAATATCTCGTATTTTGCTATCTACAATTGCCTTTCTTTTTGAAAGTCGACAGCCATGCAAGATATGAAATGCTAGATGCACACTGTAACGATTTATTACGATGACTTCCTTCACCGTCCTTCATATTTCCAAATTCAGAAGTTCATAGGAGGAAGACACTTTTTTGCTCATAATAGTAAACAAAAATTAAGCTTATGAAGTTTCCTAAAAATTTCAATATTATTATTTTTTATCCATATATCTGTCTTATTTAGTCTTTCTGATTTTTCCTATCTCTGACTGTTGAAAAGATATGAGCATCGAAATTTTGAGTTGGGTATTTCGATACACCTTCACGCCAACAGATCGGGCGCACACTAAAATTGGTAGTCCGAGTCCGACTCGAGAAAAGCAGTGTTGAGATTTTCAAATTCCGATTTCACGGCAATGATGAATATGCATTTCATGAATACATTTCGATATACACAATTTGATTTTAAAACAGTTGATTAATTTAGAAGAGATCAGCTACAAACCAGAATTTACACACAAAAAGTGGTAGTTTGATTCCGATTTCTAACCTACAAACCTGTTTCTAAACTTCAATAACTATATTTTGAACATCAAGTTTAATTTCTAATTCTAGCAAACGTTCGAACATAATTTTCGGTTGGTTTATTTACAAATTGATGAACAATTTCTCCAACATTCTTCCCTCTCCTCGTTTTTCGAAAACAGTTCTGTTTATATTGAACGATGTCGCCATGATGGAAATTCAAAATAAACTTTGAAAAAAGGGAAGGGGGGGGGTCCAAATTTGAACCTGCACAGCGAGAACCTCATGGTATTTATATATATATATTGAACGTAACTTGTTATTACCATTTCTCTTCTCAAGAAAATTGGTTCTACAGCTACGAGCTCGCCTTTTTTATGGGGGAAGGGGGCAGGAAGAATTTGCAAAAAAAAAAATCCCGGCTCTGAAAAATGCTGAAAAAAATATTCCGGCCCAAAGGGCCGGCAATTTTTTTTTCCCGGACCGTGCAAAAGTAAGGATACATTGCATGATATGGAAATTTTTGCTGGCCCTTTGTGCCAGACAATTTAAAGTAAAAAAATTAATTAATATAAATACAAACTGTTCACATAGCTGTATCTACCAGAGACCTAATACGCATAGGCACAAAAATCTAGAAAAGGTTCTATTTAAACATCATACAATCTGTCTGAAATTCGCTAATTGCAAAGAGACATCTGAAGGAACGGTTATTAACTCATACTCTGTAACAGCGGGGAGTTTAACTTACACAGACATTCACAACATTTGACAATTTGTTTAAATCCGGCCCGAAGAACCGGCGAAAATTTTTCTCCGACTCTTATAATGGCTGAAAAAAATGGCCTGCTCAGAAAATTGCTGAAAAAATTTTACCGGCTGGCAATAGAATTCCTACCCCCCCCCCCCCAAAATCAAATGGTTGCTCACCAACAATTATCGGTTCGAAAATTTAATGTTACTGCTATTTGAAAACTTAAATATATAATATAAATACATGTAATGTGACGTCCTTCATATTTCCAAACCAAAAATTGTATAGGAGGAAGACACTCTTGTTGCAACCGCAACAAGAAACCTTTCTAGTTCCTTTGTCTAATCGCGTTTGCACAGTTTTTATACTCATGATTACGTCCAGGTAGAAATCCAGGTAGGGTACTATAGTGCAGCGTGGTGATTACAGTTCAAATTCGTAAACAAGACGTATATATATAAATGTTTCCATCTAATAAATGCACAATACTGCAAATTTTGAACCAAAAGTTTTCAATAATGACAGATAAGTATCTCCCATGTAAGGTGTGCATAAAATTCCGGTTCAAAAATGCCTTTTTAACACAAAGTGACTCAAATCATCGGAGCGCCGATTTTAGCGTGTTACCTGCTCGGCAACCATACTTGAGGCTCTTTTATTTGATTTTATATCATTGAAAATTTCCAAGGTCATTGACTTGAAATTCAAGGTCATTTCTTAACTTAGATTAAAAAAGATCGATACTTATATGATTTTTTCAAATTTTTGTCATTAATTTGTAGTATTTTCTTTTTGAATTTTCCAATAACTCAAATATATTTTGAAAAATGATTGAATTAAAAAGAAATTCCCTGATTTTGTTGACTTTTTGTATTTAAGTATAATATTTTTGTTCAGGCGAAAAAACTAAGAATTTTAAATTTCATGCTCTCTATTTTTGATATCCACACCTCAATTTCAGAAGGTCAAAGAGTTGATTGAAATTTTAAAGTTATCCCAAGAAATAAAATAATACCCATTATTTTGTTACATATAATCGTTTAATTTGTCTCAAGTAGAAATATAAACGAGATTTTGTTTTCATATCATAAATGGACAGTTCAAAATAGACTCATAACATACCCATCATAGGAAAACGTTGTCCAAAATGTTGCCATGGTTACCATATTAAATGCAGTTTCCAGCAAAAAAGATACAAGATCTCAGCCAACTTTTTTACATTTTCTTGTAGTTAAAGTACTATGCATATTGAATACATAAAAGAAAAAATCCAAAAACTTCTGCTTTAACGAAATTTTACTCCGTAAAAATACACAAAAACTAGCAAAATAGGGGCTCTTTTGAGCCACAAAATGAAGAGTTTAAAACCTTGTTTAGGCTCTCTTTTTGACTCCTTATACAAGTAGCATAGCAATAAAGTGTGAAAGACATTTCAGATATTCATAACAAAGAGGATTGAAAGAAAAAAATTTGGTTATTGCAATTCATAAATGTACCCGTTTCCATGGCAACAAAGGTCACAATCACGCTAAGTCTTATAAAATTTCCTAATGCTTCAAACTTTAGAGATGGTTACCATGGCAACGACACCTTTTTTCTACATATAAAAGATAATTTTCATCTTAGCACCCCATATTGAACTTCCAAACTAAAAATCGCTAGAATCTATGACATGTCGTGCCAACGTGCCATTGAATTTTTTTGGTTTTTACAGAGAATTGCTCTTAACTTGAGAAAAGAAAAAAAATATATATCAAATGCGTCGAATTTCTCTGTCTTATTCAAACATCGCCATAGATGACAGAAACCTGACCACATGGCGGAAAGGCAGATATGACCAAACAATGCACTTGATAATGCAGGGATGGTCAAGTATCACCCAATGTAGGTCAAGGTCACCAAGGTCTAGTTCACATAGGCAACATTTTCTTTTTGTGGAAAACAAGGGGATACCAGTTCATTTTCCCTCTCTAACTTCAGAATATATAGACATGTATTCAAAATTCTAACATTCCTGAAGAGTATTTTGCATGTAATCGCTTGAGGTTTGACATGACTGTGTGTTCTATGCCGTTATCAGAAAACTTTTTTCAGCTCCTGACCCCATGCGATATTGTAAAGTTATTTACTTTGATGCGGGACAGTTCTAACATTCATTTTTGTATGGCGATAAAATCATTAAACACACTGATAAAACTATGAATACATGTATGTAAATGAACTATTGATACAATTTCAGAATTCCATGACCCATGTTCTCCGTCGGAGAGACCAGAATGTATTCCTGATATTGTTCTAACTCCTCCACACCAGAACAGTAGCTTGGCAGAACACCAGAATGGCAGCTGTGGAGAACACCAGAACGGCAGCTGGGGAGAATGGGAACCCAAGGTGCGGTACCACAGTGGCAGTCAGACCGTGCAGATCGGGGATATCGACTACTCGGCCTGTTCTATATTTGAAGACGAGGATTTGACAACGGACCACGCCCAACTAGAAAGTGGACACACCCAGGATATCCTTAGTGCATCGGTTGTGTCGTCTGCTTCTTCGAAAGGACTGTATGGCGAAGAGGAGAATGTAAATCAAAATGCTGAATCAACAGAGGAATATCGTGAACATCCAGAAACAGATTATCCTCTGGTGTCTGACCACGCTGAGGTCATTATGGATTCATCTCCGGGAACGAACATGGCTCAAAATCAAATAGATAACAGTGAGGAGATCAAACTTACAGATGTGGTAAATGAACTTAAAGTTGAAGACACGACAAGTGACATAGATAACGAGAAGTCGGATGTTAATGACCAGGAACAGGTTAACGTGCATGAGGTAAAGGAAAACGACGAATTTAAAGACGAATATGATTCTAAGTGTCCCTTCAAGAACACGACCGACATTGTAGATGAAGCCAAGGGAAACTTAGAAGAAAACGACAATTTAGATGAAAGTGCCTCATATTCCAGTAAAGATCCAGCTGTGATCGATCAAGACGACGATGATGAAAGAACGGAAGAAGAAGAGAAAAGCAAGAGGAGCGATCTTGAGGATGACATAGAGGAAGATGTTAAACGCTCTGATTATGAGAATGAAGAAGAAATTGAGAACAAATTCGAAGAAGATATGAAGGATCAGCAGGAGGAGGAGGAGGAAGAAGAAGAAGAAGAAGAGGAAGAAGAAGAAGAAGAAGAAGAAGAAGAAGAAGAAGAAGAAGAAGAAGAAGAAGAAGAAGAAGAAGAAGGGAATGAAACTAATATAAAGAAAAACTGTGACATGAATATCGAGTCACATAATCTCCAAGAATGTCTAAATGACGTCAATGGTGATTTTCAGTCATTGGGTGTGGTAGATGAAAATTATGATGAACGTAATGAAAGAGAAGATAAAATTGAATCTGATGAAAGGAAATTGGGAAATTGTAAAGAGGGACAGGTGAAAGTAAATGAAAATGATGGTTTATTTGATAAATCTGGGCTGGGATGGGAGGTGGAGGGGAATGTAAAAGGGAAAGATGAATTAACTGACGAAAGTTGCGATGTAGATCCAGTTTTATACTCGAATCAAGATGGGGAGGTTGAAGTATTACATGACAGTGCTATAAGTATTGAGGATGATTGCAGACAAGAAGAAACAGAATGTCTGACAGAAAACAAATCAGACTCCAGTGTCAATGTTAGGTCCTCAAACCGTGACAGCGGTATAATGACTGACAGTATGAATGTGGTGGATACTGGTATATTCCACGAAATTCCTGACGAGGAACGAGGGCATGTTGTAGACAATACCTTGCCACGCACCGCGGTGGACCTCCACTCAAATAGCGAGGACACAGATAGCTGTGATAATGTGGAAGAGTCCGGGACGTCGGTGGACAACAATGATTTGGTACCGCAAACACCAAACAAAATGGAAGATTCTTGCCGAGTAAGCTGATTATCTATACACCATTGATATAATTATGCATTGATTCATGTATATGGGCATTAAAATAATATTCTAGTATTGCAATATGGTAACGTGTGCATGCTGTTTATTTATTTGCATTTTATAGACTGGTTTTTAAGTACAATGTAATTAAGTGAGTGAAATTGTGTGTATATAAATATATCACTTATTGACGGACAAAGATATGTAAGGAAAGCAGAATGAATCCTCTATTTTATGTAGTGTAAAACAATAATAAAGAATTAATTGTGATTTCGTTTATAGTAAAAGCTATGCATCTACAATTGGCAACATCATATACAATGTACTAGTTGACGCCTCATTAATAACCATGATGCTAAGATGGTTGAGCGTTGCGTTACTTTGTACTCCATGTGAATAAAATAATTACATCACAGAAATTTACTCCTCGATCGTCATTAGTCAGTTCTTTTACAAGGATGATCATCAATAAACACCAGTGCCAAGTTTCACCAAAAAAATATATCGTAACTAAGACAAATTTTAGGGGTTTTCCAACTTTTGTCATCAGATAAAAGGGTTTTTTATATTCAATTTGGGTGTTTTTGTATTGGGTGTTTTGGAGTTTTGCTGTACGTGGGTGCTGCAACCGAGTGTTGTTGGAGATCTCCTCCTTTCTTTTGTATTTTTTTTTCTTTTACTGTAAGCATGGTAAGTGATCAAAATTTATGAAAATTCCTAAAATATTTCGTATTACTAAAACATTTTGTGAAACTGACTGCATGCATGTTTGGATACGATCTCCAACTGAAATTCAATATCAAAGAAAATGGAAAAAAGTCCAATGATCTAAAACAAGACACTTTAAACACTTCGATCGTTATGGATAAAGTGAAACAAGTCTACTAGTATATGAAAAGATAAAGAACTACGTGGGCTCTGGAGGACCTTCGAATTCACCATACAAACAAACGCATTGCCATCTATTTTTTTTTTTGGGGGGGGGGGGCAGCTATTAACTACTTTTGTACGAAAAAGTAGTTCTTCGTTCGAATAATTTTTTTTTTGATTGCACTAGCTTAATTGTCTATTTCACTCAATATGTAAATTTTGATTTAAAAATAAATGTGTCAACAGTAACCACATATCACATTCAGTATGCCTATATTTTACATAATTTATGAAAAGTTATGAAAAGAAGGACTTATAATGGGTGTATTTTAACACTATCCTATTCACCGGAAAATTTACATAATTCGAATCCAAAACTTTGTAGTCGAAATAATTTATATAAGTATATATACCGGTATAACATTTGGGGATCTATAGACAAATTAATTTGATTACGTAAATAACTGGGGCATTGATTGAAGTCCCCCTCCCCAAATCACCTTGTAGTTACATATATAACTCATATACTTACAAATCTAATCTGCAAATGTTAGATTTATATTTTAGCATTTACGAGGGCTGATTGATATGTTGTGAGCCTTGGTTTTCTACATTGGTTGCAGAAGGTATTCTGCTGATAGATTATTTCTAAAAAGTACAAATAATCAATGGCACATACTATATATATGCTTCACTTCTGACACAGATACGGAAAAACTTATATTTAAAGCGCCGCGGAAAGCTCACTAGTGTTGTTCCATCAGGACAATATATTATGCTCCTATTCACAATTCTGTCACTGTCATGGCTGCCATTGATGATCGTGGCTTTAATTTGATTGAGCATCCGCCTTATTCACCTGATCTTGCTTCATCAGACTTCCACCTATTCCCAAAACTGAAAGCAGCTATTTCTGGCACCAACTTTCAGTCCGATGATGACGTCGTACTTGCAGTGGATGGCATTCTGGCCAGTCAAAATAAGGAGTTCTTTTAAAGTGGTATTGAGGCCCTTAATCACCGGTGGTAAATTGTATAGATACTGAAAAGGATTGTGTAGAAAAATCATGCAAACTGTCTGATAAAATTCAAATCCTTAAATACGAGGCTCACAACATATCAATCAGCCCTTGTATGTGTGCTGAGTCCGCGGTGACGGTGACCTTCTAACAAGGAAGCACCTTGCGGCAGGTATATAGTAGCGATATACCCCCCCCCCCCTTTCCATAATCAACTTTGTATCATGAATATATACATTCCGACCCAAAAGTTATTTTACTGTGAAAAGGAGTTTTGATGAAGGCTGCTTTGAAACTCTACACCGTTGACCAAGGTAGCATTACAATGGCATCCAATATGCAGTCAGAAAAGCCTTTTTAAAAAATTATTATTTGAATTTGATTGCACTTGGGCTCATCCGAGGCAGCGGACCCTGTCCTTTATCGACCAGCGGACTCCAAAATAGGTGCAGATGATGTCAGTAAACTCCGCATGGATTTTCGCATATCATACAAAGCAGACCGCTCATACCGCAAAGCCACGGTGACAACCTTAGGGTTGTCACCGTGGCGTGCCGCTCATACCGCAACGCCACGGTGACGTGGCGTTGCGGTATGAGCGGTCTGCTCCGTACGAAGTTTACTGACATCATAAAAAAATTAGGTTCCGTGTACATACACGTCTGCTTTGAATATTCATGCCCAATGGAACTGAAAAAACAAGTCACTATATATGTGTCACCTTCTTGATACAAAGAGATTGATCGATTGATTGATGCTTCTTGCCCATGCAAATGATTGAGAAAAAAATTAAGAGAATAATCCCAATATACCATTTTCATATTACCGCTAGACTTGCATTTTAGACACTCCATGGCCCGATATCATAACTTTTGACGTTATTTTTCATCGGATTGATGTGCCATTTAATAGATCGTAAATTTTGGTATAAGTTTTATGATAGCCAGTGCACGCAATCAAATTTTATAGACAAAACAAGGTTTTCCATGCTAATATAGCCCGTAACGTCGTGACGCTCTTATCGAAAACGTAAAATTTATTCCCTAAAAAGGGTCTAAATGTAGGGAAAAGGAACTATAAAAAGTTTTATTTGAAAATATGCAGTAACAACCATAATATTGCCTTTGTAAAATATTTAATCTCCATATACCTCTAATGTAAAAACGCAATACATTAGGTTCCGGGTCGTTTCGTCCCTTTTCCCCTTCGCCCCGGGTCGATTCGCCCTGGGTCGTTTCGCCCTTAAGGTGGGTCGTTTCGCCCTTCTAGGTGGGTCGTTTCGCCCCTCAAGGGTGGGTCGTTTCGCCCCTCCAGGATGGGTCGTTTCGCCCCTCAAGATGGATAGTTTCACCTCTCATCGTGGGTCGTTTCGCCCCTCATTGCGGGTCGTTTCGCCCTCTTTTTAAGAACAAGAACACTTTCTCTGAATGGTGGGTCGTTTCGCCCTTCTATTCTGAATTAAAAGATTTTTTGAATCGTCCCACTATACGTTACTATTTATTTATTATTTTATCTATTTGATCTTTTTGTCTTAATTTCTTTATCTATTTATTTCTTTTTTATCTATTTGAGTCGATTCGCCTCTCTATACGTAACATCTTTATTTATTTATTATTTTATCTAATTTTTTATTACATTTTTTTCCCTTTTATTCTCATTTTTTCACCTACCTACATATTTCTTAAATTGATTATTTCATCAATTTTTTATCTTTTTTTTTTAATCTAATTTTGTTTTTTGTCTTTTATTCTCATTTGTTCACCTACGTATTTCTTTTTTCTATTTATTTCTTTGTTTTATCATCTATATATATATTCTTTTATTTTTCTTTTCTTTTCTTTTCATTTGTTCATCTACATGTTTCTTCATCCTATTTATATCACAGATCCTATGAAATTTCATGTCTATGAAAGCAACAATAAGCCAAAAAAAGCCGTCAATAAACAAATATTAATGTCACAACATAAGCCCAATATTATAGCGTAATTAAGTAATTATCAAATGAGGGCGAAACGACCCACCAATAACAACCATTAAAATAAGGGCGAAACGACTCACCATGCAGAGAGAGTATTCCTAAAAAGAGGGGCGAAACGACCCACCATAAGGGGCGAAACGACTCACATTTGAGGGGCGAAACGACCCACCTTGAGGGGCGAAACGACCCACCTTGAGGGGCGAATCGACCCGGGGCGAAGGGGAAAAGGGGCGAAACGACCCGGGGGCGAAGGGGAAAAAGGGCGAAACGACCCGACGCCATACATTATAGGTGGCGCTAGTGGAATGAATTAGAGCTGCGCACCCCAATTAAAAATTACGTTTTTAAAAGGCTTACCTACAAATGTATGCGTTAGATTCGCCTGAAAATTTAAATTTATATAAATGAGAATGTAAACTTTCATATGAAAAGAAAGATTTTGCCTTATAAAATTTTGTAAAAATAATTTTATTTTCAGGGACACCGTACCTTTAAAAGAAAATGTCACTAATTTGCTTGAACTTGCAGAAATTTTACACTATAATACATGCGCCTTCTGGACGTTGATATTTGCATGTACTTTGATAAAATTGTGTTCAGCATGCAACAATCGTATGCAGTTTGGGATATCCTCTTCGACATTGTAGTAGTCAGCATAATTAACTTTTGTTTTAAGTGGTAAAACCATTATTTGTACTCCATTTATACAAGTGTTTATAAACATGTATGTGTAAATCAAACGTATGTGGGGTAGTTGCTGCTAGCGGCACTATATGTGCAAGAAGGGTTGCAGCTAGCAGCACACATATGTGCAGAATGTATGCTGGAACAGATGCAGCTAGCGGCAACTATGTGCAGGAAGTGTGCCGAAACATATGCCGCTAGCCGCACATACGTGCCAGAGGAGTGCAGGAAAATGTGTGCAGCAAGACCTCATTTGCATGCCAAATCTCACCCTAGTTGCAGCAAGCTTGCGGCAACTAGTGCTGCAAACTTGCAGCAACTATGTGCAGGAAGGCCAAATTTTTCATAAGGGCTGTGGTACGGGCGAAATATTAGTTTGAAGCTATAATGTAAAGACAGCCCGTGAAACTACCTTATTCCTACTACATGATGACGTTGAAATTTTCAAGAAACTGGCAGACGGATTCTGCACCGAGGACTCTCTCAGTTGTACATAGCTAAATGATTATATATATAGAGAGAGAGAGAAGCGGCGTGTTTGTTTGAATTTGTTTTTGTTTGGTTTTATTTGTTTGTTTGTTTGTTTATTTATTTTCGTTTTTCGAATTTTTGTTTTGTTTTTTGCTTTGAGGGAGCAAATATATGTGAAAAATACTGAAAATTGGATGTACGTAGAGGAGGTTAAATTAAGTATCTTTGAACATCACCCCATTCCTGAAGAAACTATACCTTTCAAGAAATCCACGTTTTATACCCCATATTCGCCTCTTGAAGTATGATTTTTTTTTTATTTCTCCTTTTCATTTCGTTTCCATTTATTTATTTATTCTTTAGATATTTTTCATATATGCTCATTTATTCATCGATTTCTAATCCATAAATTTACAATTTTTAAATAGTAATATTTTTTTCAATGCTTCCCTGTGTCCTCGCTATGGCTTTGCCATAATTCATATTTAATTAGTGTTAAAAAAGGTATAAAAAATTTCCTCATGCAAGAGATTCAGGCCCGCGTGGGTCACTTATTTGTGTCAAATTCGTTCACACGTGTTTACCGCGCCACCCTGGGTTACTGTCAAAACTTTACAGGGAGCCTATCATAGTCAGAGACGACGAAATATTGTAATGGAGTAGCTTTTGAAGGAAACGTATGAAATAAATAAGATAGTAATTTTAATTTTTTGTTTTAGAAAATAAAAGCTGTTGAATTTAATATCTAGATGACAATCAATTATAATGAATATGTCAAAAAGATTAAAATAATGAATCATCCATACGCAAATATTTTCGATTTCAATGCGCAAGCTCGTGACGTCATAAAGTGTACTTCCGGTTTTATCAACGCAAGGGAAGAGGTGTCGGAGCGAGAGGCACAAAATTTTTAGCCATGATAATATGAGTGTAGCTCATTATTTTGCTTTAGTATTTGCAGTAGCTGTACTCGGAGGATGGTGCTTTTTATGGATTATGCACGTAACAGGAATTATTTTCGGGTAAGTTCAAAACCGGCAAGTCCAATGATCCATAGCAACAGTTTTGGACTTGACCCAGTTTCTGAGTTACATGCTAAGGTAATTCGTAAACTTCCTGAATTTAGATAAGAATAATGTCCCTTATAGTTTCAGTTTTGTTCTTTAATATTTATTATAATGGACAGAAAAAAACAGCTTTCAGGTTTTCGGTCTTCAAGGTATGCGGGTGGCACATGCCATGGGAAATTTGACCACGCCCACACAGTCACAGTGTCCGTGACTCTCATCTACTGTAGTACATGTATCTGTATTGGTCCTGCAAACTGCATGAATAATGCATCGCACCTAAACCAGTGAGGGATCTGTAAGTTCGCACCTAAACCAGTGAGGGATCTGTAAGTTTAACTTGCCTATGCCACACTGGCACAGATGTCGGTGTAGCGGTAAATGATAGCTACGCTTCTGATGCATCATGTGAATGTGTCCCTCTTCCACACACATATGCACATGACACATCAGAAGCGTAGTTATTGTTTACATTGACATCTGTGGCAAGTCTCATATATGGTGTCACTTTAGGATTCAAACCCAGGTAATGTCATACATCCTTACCTTAGAATGTCAGACTAGTCATTGAACATGTTGAATCAACAGACGGCTTAACTGAACGAATGCAACATCATCATCAGTATGAGGGACTCATAGTCATTCACAGGATACATGTATCAGACCTTTTGATGTTTGACAAATTTATCTGATTTATATCCTCAACTATTTCTATCCAAATGCCTGCAGGGCTGTTAATTACTAGGGCTAATTTGGGGCCGATATTCATCCCAATTCCCAATGCAATATAGTACCATTTTTTCCCAATTTAGGCTCTAAAAATTCCCAATCATGTATGGTCTTTGTTTGATATACATTGTAATTTGTATTGTATCTCCACCGTCATAACGCCAAACTTGCATACCGCCATCTGTCTCTGATGTAAAGGTATAAACAAGTGTTAATCCCCTGATAATTACCGCTAAACAAGGTAACCATCCATGTATAATTAGGTGTTCTCTTATACAAATAAATAATATGTTTTAAATAAATACTGTCCCAGGTAAGATAATTTTATCCAAAGAGTTGATTGTCACGTACATGTGTATACAGAGGTTTGACCGTGCTGTCGAAATTTACACTAAATGATGATGATAATATTATATGTGCCCAATATAACAGCAGGGTGTTGAAAAAAAGCAAACAAATCAACATTCTCTGAAGTGATTGATACACTGAATCTTTGTTGATGAGATTCCCACCATCACTACCGCATCGTGCTTAACATTAAAAGACAAAGGCAAGTACAGACAAAAGTGACAAGCTGTTTACAGTGTACCATGTTATTGGTATTCATGTATTCAATTTAATTTAAAAAAATCTGATACACAATTCAAAAATTTTATTGATGTAATTGATGTAATCAATAAACCTCGATATACCGCCAAATACTAGAAAAACGAAATGACGGCAGTATAACAAGGGAGAAGTACATATTCAACTATCATCTTGCCTGAATAAATGGTAAAAATTAAATTTTATAATTTATTTCAGCCTTAAATTTCCCAGTTTTGCTCAAAATGCCGCTGTTTTTCCCAATTTTAAAGGCCCCGGTCCCTTTCCCAATATACCCTGCAACAGCCTTTGTTTGATGTAATGATGTATGTTCGCATTTGTGTTTAAATAAATTTCACAAAAGTTTCACATGACGACATTATGCCATATCCTCGATCACTGACATTCTCAGCAGTTACCGGTAAGGTTTAACAGTAAAATTATCTGGTGGTACATGTAGCACTTTGTAACTTGCAATAGACAGTTGGTCAACAGTGTACATGTATGCCACATTTGACTGTTGGACCTGTATGGCAATTTGAGACCTGTCCAATTACATGCACTGGCACTTTGAGTTGTATCCCAATATAGCTCCTTCAAAATAAAGTCGATACATAATACAAGATTACATGTACATGTACAGTCTTTTAAGCATGTTAAGAAGAGAAATTATCTTTACACATGAACTGAATTTATTCCCCAGTTGGGCAGCCAGTTTACAAGGCCAAAGTGAAAAAAGGTCACTTACAACAAGTTACAAATAGATCCGATGTATATCGTGTGTATATACTGTATGTATGTAAGGCTATCAAGTTATCATGGTTATTGGAAAGGCTGCTGTACATAAGCATGAAAAGAGCTGCATCTGCAAACTTGCATACATTGTACATCATCAAGTGAGCATGGTGATAATTAGTGTGAAAGTGGTCAAACACACATCTTTTTTTGGCCATATAACATGTATAAGCTGGACAGAAATGTGGGCTTGGGACAGATACATGTACTTGAGAGTAGGAGATTATCATAATATCAACATGATCAACTTGGGGTAAACTATTGGAAGCCTTTAATTTTGAAATCAGTCTTCCCAAAAACTTTTTAGAACCACAAAAATCCAGACAAATCATTTCAGTTAAGTTTGTGAGATAGTTTCTATACTAGTATAACTAGACCCAGCAATGTTTTTGAAGCCTCAGTGTATATGTATGGCAGCTTTTTGGTTAGTGGTTTTCATGAAAAAAAATCTTAATTTTCTACACATGCTACATGTATATTTTTATGTCAGACAGCATGACTCATTATAGATCTGTATTAAGTCATGTATAAGTGCATATTGTGTACACCTGGACCTAAAGTCTATATGCATATTGATTCACCACAATATGTCAACACAAACTGTCTGTGTACCTGTAGGTGTTGATAACCGAAATGTCAATATAACTGAGCAAATATAAAATTTGCTACGCAGAAAGGACATGTGCACTACTATCAAAGTTAGATTTTAGGTCAGGTTTAGACTGGATTTTCATAAAATTTTAAGATATAAAACTTGAAATTAATATTTTGTCCTCAGACTCCAATGTCCTTTCTTTTCTTCTGTACCTTGTACTGTAAATATCTGCAACATACACAATGTTATAACATATATAGGACATAGATGAACCTATATAGCATATCATCATTCTTCATGAGAACATTTTTAATCCACGAGCCCAAAGACCAATTCTAATAGCCAGTGGTGTATAGTTTGTTAGACAATTTCTATGTGTATAATAACTGTAGTTACATGTAGTTACTATCCAAACAGATTTATGTTTGGTGCTTTGGTTGGGTCTGTTGCATAGGTTGAAATCTCTCTATACTATGGTGGTTGCTGTAGGGGCAATACAGATGACATGTCAACCAGTCTTCTCCATCCCTCCCTGTCCTTTTTCGCATGCTTGACCGCCTCACTCAGTTTCAATCCTATCCATTCTGTGATGTTTTCTTCCCATCTCTTCTTCTTTCTCCTTCTTTTTCTTCCTCCTCTTACTGTTTTGGAGCACTGTCTTGGCAAGCCTAACAAGAGGTTTGACCTGCCATTCTAATCTTAAAATCTAATAGTATACAGCCTTCATAACTAGTAGACTAGTATTGGTTGATTGTAATGAAGGAGGGTAGTGCCAAGGAGTTGTTTAGAAATGAAACAGTATGTCTAATTTGTCCCATGTCATGATTCCAGCATCACTTAAACATGTTGAAGAAAAGCTTTTAACTTGTTAGACATGACCATGATGACTGGAGCGGATATTATTGTACATGCATGTACATTGCAATTCATGTCTACTTGATTCCGGAATAACAATGTAGTGGTGCATCATTGTGCATTGAGCCATCAAAAGAAAAATAAAGCACCATAGCACTGTATAATTCATTATTTTATCATGCTGAATAATACAATGTATCACATTTATAGATGTACAATATTTTTATTTTGTATTTACAGGAAGGTTCGCCTTCATCGTGCCGTTTCAACACCTTCACCGGAAGACCTCCCGGGCGTTTCTATCATCAAGCCCCTAGTGGGAGTAGACCCTAACCTATATACTAATATAGAAACCTTCTTCAACCAAAGTTATCCATCAGTAAGTATATATTACATGTATCACTGTATCAGTAACTGGAATATTATTGGAGAGGGGAAGGGGGGGGGGGGCATAAATTACTGATCTACAGATAGTTTCAAAAACCTTCACATACAAACTCTACATCCAAGTAAGTAAGAGAAAACAATGAGATCAAGATTTAGCATTATACTAATTTAAAAGATCAAAGAAAGGAAAATTTTGGTCTCCTTGCCAAAAACTTGAACTTTTGAAGCCTATTTACAGGACGTTTAACTTACCTAATCATAGTACCGGTACATGTATTAGT
Source organism: Pinctada imbricata (assembly GCA_033119305.1). Lineage (NCBI taxonomy): Eukaryota > Metazoa > Mollusca > Bivalvia > Pterioida > Pteriidae > Pinctada > Pinctada imbricata. The sequence goes on from VSWD01000013.1 coordinate 23,269,327, forward strand.
TAGACCTTGTATGGGTATAATAGTATTACTTAACTCTTTATCTTGTAGTAAAATTTGTTAAAGGTATTCCTAACCCAATCACTGAAGTTATCAGTAACTTGTTTATATCTGCTTTTCTATGCAGAACAATGTTTTCTATGGTAAATGTAAAACTCTTTAAAGGTTTTATCTTGAGTACAGATCAATGTTTTAACCTTCATTTCATTTATGTAATGGGAACTGCAGGTATGGTAGAGGTCATAAGGAAAAGTGTCCTTGTCATGTTTAAAAGAGATAACATATTAAGTTACTGTGCCTGTTTGCCATTGTATGTCCATAAAATGTCATTAAATATCTGTAAATATGGAAATTAGAGTACATGTATTTCTGCTGAAGATTTTTTTATGAACTGGTTGAATATAGTATTAGGAATACAAGGGTACAGTGGTTATACTTGGAGGTGGGTTTGTGCATTAGATATGACATAACTTACATGTACATGATGTACTGTGTATCAGGTATGAGTCAGAGTGTGCACCAAATATTGTACATCCCATATCCTGTGTTAGAAAACATGTTTGCTCATGTTGGATGAAAAATTAGATCTTGTCAAAGATGTTATCAGAATACAATTTAAGAAAAAATTAATATGGGTATTGGTACTTCATACAAATTTTATATGTATCATCACTATCATGCTAGATGAATTGCCAACTGGTTATTATACAGTCAATGTTGCATCCATTATATCCATGTTATCATTTTATAAAATCTATTGGCAACAATATTACTGCATTGTAATACATTTACATGTATGCCTGTTTACAAATGATTGATCTGTGATATTCCTTGACCTTCAGGCTTTCATGTTCAGGGTCTCATTACTAATTTATAGGTATAAAAGACCAGGACATAAACATCCTATCTATATGTCTTTATCCACAATATCTGGTTTCCTCGTTGAACAGGTAGACCTAGTAATTACATATAATAGCTCTAGAGAAAAGATCTGAATATTTCATGACCATTTCTGTACAAACTTGTATACTAAGTAGTCAGATGGCTATCTCTATTCTACTTAAGGCCTACCGTATAGGCTCAAGTCGTTTATATGTGTGAAATGCCCTAAGCCCTTATTGTTCAAATTTTTAATACACACCTAAAAATGTTTACATGCCAAAGGCTTAGTGTAGATAAGTTAAATCCTCCTATGTATTTATGTTCTATTGTTGTTGAAAACATAAAATGAATTGTTAATACCCGGTACCTTAATATAAAGGTGAATGAATGTTCATGATGTTCACGATTAATGTCATAGGAAAACATGCAGAAGAAGATCTACTCCCTTTCCGTCGAATGAGTATTAAATGTCAAAAGGTTGAAATATTTGCGCAAGTCATGTAAGACCTAACAGTAACCATAGTAGAATTTTCACCAACTTCACTGCTACAATAAAAGTTATTTAGAATCCTAGCTGTCCCTCACCATTCAAAAAGTTAGATCAATATTGAAGTCTATAGAAAATATGTCAACCAAAAGTTCAGAATTATTAGGACTATAGCCATGATAGATAGATGGTACACAGAGATTTGAAACCATTTCTCCATCTGATTTACACACACAAAAAAAACGATAATAAAAATAAAGAGGTTTAAGTAAGTCTTAAATTTTCACTTTGTCCTTTAGCAGAGTTATGTTTCAAGAAGATAGATGACCCTTTCAATATAAAGTTCATTTAAAGGCTTGCTATTCAAATACAAAATGTTAAAATTTTTTTTTTAAAGAAGTGAAAAGCTGTATCACTTGCCATGCAAAAAACATATAATTATATACTAAAAAAGTAAAAAAAAAAATGTAAAGAGCCAAGGTAAATAAGAAGGATCACAAGATGAAATACATATGTGACAATATGAAAGCCCTACATTGTATCTTGACAATGTAGTATTGAAAATATATATGCTTTATCAGTAAAATTAATGGTTCATAATTGTGGATGCATACCTTAATTAGCATGGATACTGTAAGATTTGTTTTAAGTGAGTGTGCAGAATGCTTGTTCCTCAGGTGATTTCATGCATGCACTCGCTATAGCTGGTAGAGCATGGACTCTATTTTGAATCCCCCCCCCCTTTTTATATCCATTTACATATTCATCTGTGTTCTTTGGGCCCCTGCGTTTTGCGGTCTTGTTTGTGTGGTCATCTTACAGTGAGGAGATTATTTTACTCTACAACAGTGCGTTTTTCGAGACCTCTTGTGTTAAAAGAAAAGTGGAAGGGTTGTGCGCACGTAATCCGGGTAACCACATCATTTGCTACTAACCTCGCGTGGTAGATGGCAATCCTAAGTCGGCACTGGTTGCTCATTGTTCTTGTTGGTTTATGTGTAGTCTTCTGTATTTAATTTTCATTTATGTCATATTTCGTGTTTCTTGTCCCCTTTTATCTTTCTCTGTGTTTTCACTTGGGGTGTTTTGATGTTTTTCTATGGATGCTGCAACCAAGTTTGTTGGAGATCTCTTCCTGTCACTTGCTAACGGAACATTGACAACACGCATAGAGTGCATGTATGCCCTATTCATGCTATTATTAAAATTAATGTAGTATGATATGATACCTGCAGCTACTAATAACATTGCCATCTGTAGCTGTATCACTGGCTGTCATCAATTATTCCTTATGATTTATATGTATATATTGATTGAAAGTATTATCCAAGTGATGAAGAAAAATGCTTCAAACATTTTCCTACACAGTGCACCATGTATCAATGAAAAAGAGAGTGATTCATAAAACTATTTCTGAAAGTTTTGTTGGCTTTCATTTAATATGAAGTTGATCATGTTGATATAGTTCTACATTAAGACGATATTTTGTTTATTTCAGTTTGAAATCCTTTTCTCTGTACAAGACGAATCAGACCCAGCTCTGATGGTAGTAAAAGCTCTCATGGAAAAATATCCTAAAGTAGACGCAAAAATATTTATAGGTAAGTCGAAACTTCTGTAATATACCAAATACAACTGTTACAAGAATCCCCTCTCCCCCCCATTTATACAATACAACTGTTACAAGAATCCCCTCTCCCCCCCCCCCCCCCCCCCCCCCCATTTATACAATACAACTGTTACAAGAACCCCCTCTCCCCCTCCCCATTTATACGTAATATGTATTGATGTCATGAGATGATTGTTTTCAGGCTGAGCCTTTTAGTGCAACTTGAAGGTTTTCTGCTTTATACGGTAAATTCATAAGCTCAGCATCATTTTAGATCTGAACATGATCTAGATCAAGCAGGTAGCAAATATAGTTCAAACAAACATGTAAATTAGGTTCTGGACAAAGATTCAGAATTAGATCAAATATAGTGCTTTTGATGACAATTCTTTGACTACCTTAACCATGTTAGCATGCTAGATGTTTAAACTTAATTTTGGTACTTCATCTTTAAGATCTAGCTATACGTTCCAGTATAGAATATTTGTACCTTAATGCTGAACTAGTTCTAGGATTTCATTATAAATATTGTAATGTTGATTCAAGTAGGTCAAAGACTTGTATACATGAAGAGATTGATCCTCAACAAGAGAACTCGGTGAAGTGCTTAGATAAATACCTCTTTACCTTAGCAAACTAATTATGACTATGATTATATAGACCATACCTATTTTTGGCCGGATTGTTGGCCGGATTGCAAAGCAATTCCGGTCTATAGATTGACGATGTCCGTCTGTCCGTCTGTCTGTCTGTCCGTCTGTCCGTCTGCCGTCAACATTTTGGTTAAGGTTTCTGGTTGAGGCAAAATCTAAGGAACTATATGCAGTAGAAACTTTATATTATACATGAAGCATGCCCATGACAAGACCTTTCAATTTATGCCATAACATTTGACCTAGTGACCTTGACCTTGGACTTTGACCTATTTAAACATTTTGGTTAAAGTTTCTGGTTGAGGCAAAATCTAAGTAACTATATGCAGTAGAAACTTTATATTATACACGAAGCTTGCCCATGACAAGACCTTTCAATTTATGCCGTAACATTTGACCTAGTGACCTTGACCTTGGACTTTGACCTAGTTAAAGATTTTGGTTAAAGTTTCTGGTTGAGGCAAAATCTAAGTAACTATATGCAGTAGAAACTTTATATTATACATGAAGCTTGCCCATGACAAGACCTTTCAATTTATGCCGTAACATTTGACCTAGTGACCTTGACCTTGGACTTTGACCTAGTTAAAGAGTTTGGTTAAAGTTTCTGGTTGAGGCAAATTTAAGTAACTATATGCAGTAGAAACTTTATATTATACATGAAGCTTGCCCATGACAAGACCTTTCAATTTATGCCGTAACATTTGACCTAGTGACCTTGACCTTCGACTTTGACCTACTCAAAGATTTTGATTAAAGTTCCTGGTTTAAGCAAAATCTATGGTACTGTATGCAGTAGAAACTTTATATTATTAATGAAGCTCGCCCATGACAAGACCTTTCAATTTATGCCGTAACATTTGACCTAGTGACCTTGACCTTGGACTTTGACCTAGTTAAGGATTTTGGTTAAAGTTCCTGGTTTAAGCAAAATCTATGGAACTGTATGCAGTAGAAACTTTATTTTATACATGTAGGTTGCCTCTGACAAAACCTTTCAATTTATGCTGTATTATTTGACCTATTGACCTTGACCCAGTTGGTTACAAAAACTTACTTTGCAATCCGGCCATACCGTCTTTAGCGGTGTTTTATTGGGTCATTATCTCTAGGTCCTTTAAGAAAAAGGGTTTGAATGAATAACCTGATAAAATAATCTTGATAATCAAAGTCATTATGAAAATGTTTTTCAACCACTAGCCCAAAGACAAATTCTACTAGGCTATAAGCCAATTGTATAGTTTACTAAACAATTTCTGCTACTTAGGCAAAATTTCTATTGCTATTTTCCTTTGGAATTGGGCTAGTGAGTTTTTGTGATGGCTGTATAGAATAAGATACTATGAACAAAAAAGTAAGATTAAGATCTGTAAAAAGAATTGTTGAGTAAACATGATCTCATAACCAATAGAAAAAATGTGAGGTATTGCAAGAATCACATAGCTTGGGTTTTGCGTGTACATCTACTACAATTTTGTAATGAATTTTAGGAGGAAGTAAGAGCCATTGAATTTTTATTTAAAAATACCATACAAGGAACACTTCTCAAATTACAAAAAAAAATTACTTAGACAATGTATATTATCATTTAAAAACCTTATAAAATGTTGAGTGAATTTGACTGCATGACTGACTTAAATATTGTGTAGGTGTGCCATTGATATACTCTTGTTCATTCACCATTAAAAAATTAAATTTTACCCGTAGTTATAGATTTTTTGACACAGATAGTATATAGTTTGAGGTGTGCATACTGAAGAAGTACTATTAAGTCATTACCATGACAAGTTTACAGTTTAGTGAACAAAAACAATTAGCTTACATTATACAAATAACTACATACAATCATGTAGAGTCATTTGACTTCAGCATTTAAATTTTGTTATCTACATTTTTCCTTTATTTCAATCAAACTGAATTTTTTTTCTAAAAAAAATTTTTGATATCTCTCTGCATGTGGAATAGTTTTACATGTACATGACAAGGATTTATTTGAACAATCATTTTGACAACTAAACAAAAGAATATATTATATTGAATTGTTTTTCAAGTAATTTGCAGCAGTTTAGTCTACATTCTCTGCATGCAGTCTTAACCTGCTCTTCATGATGGCTACATGACATAACATTTGATTATGATGTACATGTAGTTGTATTGTATTAAGTTTTTCTAATATTTCACTGAAAATATATTAGATTTTACACATTTTTAAAGAACTATAGAATTACGATATAGTTTATATGGTGGTTCTGTGGAGAGTGATGTAGTGATAATTATGATGATTTGTGGTATATCTGAAACTTTGTCTTACATGATCATGATGAAAGGACATTCGGTCTTTGCAGGAGTGATTGCCTGTAGTTAAGGTTTCAGAAGACTTCAGTATTCAAGTATCAGATCCGACATGGGACAAATTTGGTCCAGCCTGAAAATTTGCCTGTTGATCCATAAATTTGATGGACATTGGTCACCCTTACATATACATGATAAAGAATATAACCGTCAAGATCAAGGTCACTCACGTAGACTCACCGTCAAGGTCAAGGTCACTCACATAGACTCGCTGTGACAATATGTAGGGTCAGACACATGATGGACAACTTTAGTCTGTTCAGTAACTGTTGCAGTGATATCCTGTCTTCGTTATACATGTTCCTCTATCACTAAAAGCTGCCTAAGAAAAAATGTGAACTGGATAACTTGTTGTGAGCGTAAAAGTTTTGACCAGACATTTCTATTCATCAGCCTACCTGTACATAGACTAGAGGTTATGTGACTGTCATAGATGTCTAACAACATCTTGTACAAGACACAAATTTATAGCTGATTACATAGTGTCTCATAAAAGAACCTAATACATATAATGCCTATCCTATTTACTTGTACGGAATGTTTGAACAGAATTTTAAGTTTTCTGTCACTATCAGAATTAATGTTTGTTTATACCCACACACAATCAACGTCATATCCATAAAGATACCAGGGCAACTACATGTACATGTACCTATCTTTAATCTTGTGATTCACACTCATCTCTAAGACTACATAATTATACAAGAAGATTATGGACATAAGAATACACTTGAGTGAAAAGTTAACTGTTCATTATGTATACACAATACTCCCACAAATAGGAAAAGTCAAGTCTTGTAAATAAATATCTGATAAAGTTTATTAGGCTTGGAGTGTGTTAACACTGGACAAGTGAGTGAGTGTACTTTTATGACTATACACTCTCATTGATAGCTTACCTTGCCCTTTATCATGTCCATCTATATATGAGTAATACATAAATTCTCTCTTGGTACTACAAGTATCGTCAAGTTGTATTAAGGCTTCTTTCCATGATTTTTCATTCCAATTGGTTCCTCTTTTTCAGCTGTCCCTCTCCTGACTCCATGTTTTTCTTGATCTTCCATGCTTTCCCTCCCCCTCTGATGTTCATATTAGAGCTGTTTCTCCAGCAGCCACTTCATTGATGGCAAATAAAAAGATATATTGTGCAAGCATATAGTGTGCCATAGTGTGAAAACAATAATAAATTTTTAATTCAGTAACTTCTTGTATTGTTGACTACAAAAATTGCATTTCACGTTGATTTATTTCAGGAATAAAGCATGTAGGTCCTAATGGTAAAGTTAACAACATGGTTAAAGCTTACGAGGCAGCTAAACATGACACTATAGTTATATCAGACAGCAGTATTAAAAGTAAGTATGCTTTATCAATAACTTTGTAATAGACGATTTTCACATTTGTAATAGACGATTTTCACATTACCGCAACTGACTTGTATTTTACACATCCTATGACCCGACATCACAAGATTTGACGTAACTTTTAACTGTCACATCGTATCTGATTTATGACGTCACAATAAAAAATAACGTCAACAGTAGTGATGTCGAGTCTTGGAGTGTCTTAAATGCCTACCGGTAATATGAAGAAGGTCTATCGTATATCATATCATACATGTAGCTCCATACCACTACTACTTGTGTTAGACTGATGTCATAAGTACATGTTTTATCCATCAGTATAATAATAGTGTTATGAATTACATTCTATTGAAGACAATTCAGTCTTTTTGGTTTTGCAGGCCCTTGTTCAATTTGTGAGGGAATTTGATGGAAAAGCATCGTGACGTCATTGAGTCCCTTGAATTTTATGCTGTTTTTCGTAGACTTTAATGACGTCACAATTACTTGACATAATACCTGCATAAATGGGTGGTAACTCTTTATTGCGAATAGACCTAATTACATGGCCACTTCTATAAAAAAGCAATATAATTATAATTTCAGTGTTACCAGATACCCTCATGGATATGATATCCTACCTTAAACCAGACGTAGGACTGGTACTCCAAATGCCCTACACAGAACATAGGAAAGGTTTTGCCGCAGTCTACGAAAAGGTATTTCATAAACAAACATTTAAAGGTACTGAATGTATAAAATTAAAAGATCCATCATGAATAGCTTCAGTCTTCATGAAAACTAACTAGTTTGACACCAGAGGCTACCATAGATTTTGCTGTGCTACATGACATGTAGTAGGAATTGTCTATAAAAACCATTCAACATGCTATAAAGTTTGGGTAAGTGGTTCAACACAGTATTCGTGAAGACTGAAGTTTTGTTTCCTCTGTTAGCAGTAACATTCTATTTCTTTTGTTATTTTCAAATGTTTTGGATACTCATTATTTTTAGGTATACTTCGGTACGTACCAGGCCAGGAGTGCTCTAGGCGCGGCAGCCGTTGGTATCAACTGTTCCACAGGGATGTCCTGTGTGTTTCGTAAAGACGTCCTAGAAAAACATGGAGGGCTAGCTCCCCTTGGAAAATACCTTGCAGAAGACTACTTCATTTGTGAAATCTTAACCAAAGCGTAAGTTGTGATTATCTAAAATCTTAACCTAAGCGCAAGTTGTAATTATCCAAAATATTGATTCAGAAAATGAACATTAAGAGGTTTACTTTTTAAGTACTGTTGTTTCTGAAAGTCAGATCTTTTTCTTGGTGAAATTTGAAAATATTATCTGTATACTAACAGACAATCTGAAAGTCACCAGACAAATCAGGTTAAATTTGCTTTGGTTTTTTGAAAATTTTCAACTTTTTCTTGATATCCATGCGTAGATTTCTGCCAAAGAACAAAAATGTCTGGTGAGTTGTAAAAAAATTTTGCGATGTAACGTATCTTCAGGAATACAAAATGTATATTATAGTTACATGAGTCTTGAATGAACAAGAGTATCAGTATAATGTGGTTTGTTACAGAGGGTACAAGTCTGCATTGTGTAGTAAACCAGCTCTACAGAACTCTGGTCACTACAGTATAAGTCATTTCCACCAAAGACTTGTCAGGTAAATACTTAGAACTTCATTTGTCATAATGATTATAATGGAAAAAATATATGTTTTCTGTAAAAATTTTGAATTTCTTAGTTACATGTATATATATGTATCTTAACAATTTCTTATGTACAGTTTATCATGAAAGTGCAGATTGGTACATTTGAACATGCATGGGATGGATGAATATATAAATTATAAATAAAAACACAGTTAGTGCCATCTCAGAGATTCTTTTTTACATGAAGTAAAGAAGATCCTGACAACAATCTCAACAGCACTCACAATAGAGCACCAAATTGAGCATTGACGGACCCCTGGCAAGCTAGAGGTGGGACCAGGTGCCCGGGAGGAGTAAGCATCCCCTGTTTGGCTAGCCACACCCGCCGTTGATGTTCGTTTACAAAAATGAAAACAATATCTACAGAACATGCTCTGTCCAAGGTCATATCTAAATAGAAAGTGCTATGGCGACAATGTCAGGAAAAAAATTCATATACACATACAATTCAAAGTATCATTGGGTGTTTTGTTTTTACAGATGGTCCCAGCTGAGGATATCCCTCCTTCCCCAGTTGATATTTTTGGAGCCCCTGTCAGAGTGTATGTTGATGGGTGTGGTCGCCTCCTGGGCGGTGGAGTATGTGTTTGGCATCTCTCCTATGGCATTCTTTCTTATGCACGTCCTCTGTTGGTTTCTATGTGATTACTGTACACTCACCACAGTAGAGGTAAGGGAGCTGAATAAATAATTTTAATTGTTTAAGATACTCAAAATTGATACATCTTTAGATTCTTTTACATGTACTTGCTCAGAGATAGGGAAGGAAATTTTGTGAATTAGCCATTTTCTATGATTTCTACAATTTCAATAGCTCAATTCTTAAAAAAGGACACAAAATTCAACAGGCCATCTTTCAGACTAATGGGATTATGGCGCATGGCCCCTGTCCTTCCTAATCATTGCTTTCATGCATGTTTTCCTGTTGGATCATTTTTCAAGACATGTGCATGTAATTTCATTATGTCCTTACAATATTGAATAAGGATAAAGGATTTCTCAGATACCGGATACTGTACATGTACTATAATGTAATAATTTTCATTCCAGAATGGATCTTTGCCATTTTCCAAATTTGAGTTTTTAGTGGCATGGTTACTACGAGAGTGCTTAGCATTTTACCTGACTATACAAAGCCATAGGACTTCTATAGTGAACTGGCGGCATAAAAAATACAAAGTGCATTGGGGTGGTACTATAGAGGAAATATGACGTGATTTGTGTGGATATTTATGTACAAGTGATGCCATAATAATTCAAATGGAGATTATACAGAGCAATTTCATGAGCTACTACGTCACTATACACCCATCTGTACAAACAAAGTGGATGTAGCATCTGTCCGACCCAAGATTCTCGAGTTTTACTGGGATGCTTTTTCAGTGTTATTAGACGTGGACAAGTCGTGGACCTCATGCCAAAACATATATTTCCTGCTCAGTTTGTACTCTGTAGCAAGTCTTCCATACTAATACGACTAAATACTAGGAACTAAATTGAGAAATTGCATTATTCGGAATTGTAAATAGAAGCAGAAATTAGATCAGAGAATACTTCAGGGAATGAAAAGTATTTGAAAAATTTTTAATTGTAGCAGTTTCTCGTTACATCAGGACATTGGATTAGAATCTCATGTACAGTTCATCACGTCTCGACCTTGAAAATTCAATTATAAAACATGTAAAGATGATTCATCAAAAAGTGGTAAGACTTGACAATTTCATTTTCATGGTATCAGTGATAAGTTTTCATAGGACTCACGGAGCTTTAAGCAGGAGTAGAGAGATATGTACTGAAATCCTATACACAGTGTCTATAAGCACGATAAGGGAGATTATTGTCAAACTCTAAGGCAATATTTTGGCATACTTCAACACTTTAGTGCTAGTTAGCTTTAATTTTTATCTGGAGATATCAGCATGATCATTTCTGTCATAAGATATCTATGCAATGCAATCCTTTATTTGACCTGAGTTGTGAGTTTGTACTGATTTGATAGATATTTATTTTACTCCTATGTTAATTCACCAGACTTTAGCCTGGGGTATGATGACATTATGATGTAATCATACGTCCCCACCCACTGGTCCGATCCTGACCTTGTGATGGGAGAAGTAGGGATATGACGACCATAAAATAAGATCTGAAGCATGTTCGCTCAACACACTACATTACTCATCTTTGAATTCTTTCATGTTTACTATTTCTAGCTGTACAATACCAGAGAAATTACAAACGTGCCTTGAAATTCTATGAAGTAAAGTTATTTAAGAAATGAACATGATGAATGAATGATTAAATGTAAACAAAATTGTTATTTGGATAAGTATTATTCTGTACAAAAAGTGTTCATTTTTACGTCTTTGGCAGATTTTTCTAAAATTCTTATACTTGAAAAAAGTTGACATAAATTTCCAATTTACATTTGTATATTTATATATAATGTACATGTGTATACACTGAGTAATGATGTATATACATGGGCACAGGAATTAAAGATCTATATCCAATACTACATGTATTTTGTAATTGTTTCTGGCTACAAGTCATCAATTGCAGAAAGAAAAACCAAGTTTATACTATCATGGAAAACAGTTAAACATGTTAAAGATAGAATGTTTGTCTACCCATCATTATGAGTATTGTCATTTTAATGAACTATTATTTGTGATTATATAGAACATTCCAGGCAAACAAACTACTTGATTATTAAACATATCCTATGTACTGAAATTTTGCAATATTTAACATGGTTATGATAGAAAAAAAATCTGTAAAATTTATTAAATTAGGAACTGAAGGAAATTGTTGGTGTTTAATAATAGTAAAGATTGTAACAGTTATCGATATTTAAATTTGTCATGCTTACAAAAGGAATTTTTTTAGGAGTATATTATCAGATTATAGTACCTAACAAATTACCTTACCCTCTCAAGATTTTATTGTTTTAAATTGTGTAAATCTGATGTCTTCCTTGGGTTTTTCTGCATTTTTCTATGCATACATTTTACAGCATTCTGAACAGCATTTGTCATGTTTGTAGAATAAATTTGATAAAATAATTTTTTAATACCATATGAACAGTATTGAAGTAGGCCTGGGAATTCCATAACATTCTGTACACATCATACAGAGTTAAAACATTGTTGATATTTATATGCTGCTGTTACCATGGTTACACTAACAAGAGATATGAAGCCTTATATAGCTGTAGTCAACATTTCTACGTGGATTTTGAGCTTTCTTTGTACATACAATGTCATACAGAGGTGTGTCTAACGGGCATGGTATTTGTTAGTTACTTGTATTCAGCAGTTGTTTATCAGAGCACAGAATATTTCACTTCTACATGTTCTTAGTCAAGTTTGAACTTTCTATGCTGTTTTTCATCATGTTCATGGCTGGGTAATTTTTTGAACGTTCCACTAAGCCTTTCTATAAGCTATTTCGAAATACATTGATCTTGTAGATATTGATTTCTTTACTGATCCTTCATGAGTTAGAGGCCTCTTTATTCCTCCTTATAAGCAAATTGTTTGTTATTGATTTGATGCACATTTAAAAACATGTTAATATTAAGAGCATAAACATATTATTTTGGTCTACTTCCATGACACAGAAAGTATTGCAAAATAAGCTGTATTACCAAATGTTGTGACATCAGTATGTTTATAGAGTTATATTTACACATAACTCTCGTGTCCTTAGATCATGCCTGTTTCAAAAGATTAGGTTTATTTTAAATGGATGTTTAGTTTGGCATTTATGATGCATGTATTTATTAAAATCTAATTTTTTTTTCTCTTGTACTTTGAACCAAAGATGATTTAAAAATCTAGGAGTTCAATGTATTGTCAACTTTTAAATGAAGTTAAAAATAAGTTATTTCAGACATTGAAAATGAAATAATGTGTTCTGAATTTTTGAACCTGTTTTATCCCAATGTATATACATGATAAATTATAAGTATTTATTGTGATATCAAGGTTAAGGTATGTGATGATGGGGTACAAGATCCAGAACTTGACTGTGTTTACAGGTATATCAGCGATCAGTGACACCTCAGTACGATGTTTAATAATTATCAGTAACTTTTCGGTATGATGTCTTATTCCTCCCAGATGAGGCACATGACTACTATAGTTACTGATTTTATCGTGTTATCTGTCACCGCTATGATGTCATCCTGGGCCCACATACTCACGGTACTCAGTGTATTTCGGTTATTATTGTATTTTTTCATGGCTTTCTGATATTTCACTAATTTATCTCCATAATCTGATCAATTACTCAATATTATTACAGTGATCTTGTTTTATCCAGTCGCAAGCTGTTGCAATCATCGACAAAACAAAAAATAATTTTCTAACAATTCATCGATATCGGGCAAAATTTTATCATCAAATCCCAGGAAAGACGGAGTGGTGATCAATTTCTTTATCCATGTGTAGATAAAGAAAATATTTGTTTGCACGTGTATGGTATTTGTATTTATTATACTCATATCATGGGTTGGTTTTCCCTTGACTTTCCGATTACAGCATTATTAAGGCATTAACCCTTGTCCATCCCAGACGTAGGGCGATATGATTATCTCTTGTTGATGATGTTTTCTTGCTTTTTGATTGGTTGTAACATGTCACATGATCAAATTTTATACTGAATAAATTTTTTAACATTAAAGTTCACATAGTTTATCTTATTCTAGATGTGTAATACACACTCATATAAAAGTATTTATTACTCACAATTCTTAAATTTGTTTAAGTCAAACAAGATAATAATTTTTGTTTTGCCTCGGACTAGTTTGACCCAATGGGAATGCTTGAATTTGGTCATGTGACTGCCCGACAAATTCTTGTGGAAAGTCAGTTTCAAAAATTTGTAAGGCAATGGCCGACAATTAGCAAAACTGGGTAAAACTTTACAGCACTATTGCTTGGTAAAGCAGGAGGACAGTAGGAATCACCATGTCTGTCTGTCTGTCATACCTAAAATGGTCCTCGACAAAACAAATCAGTTATTAGGTTTGTTACTGACCTTACACGGAAATCTGTCGGGTTGATAAAGCCCATAGAAGGCTCGGCGCAAGCGCCTCGCCTTCTATGGGCTTTATCAACCCGACAGATTTCCGTGTAAGGTCAGTAACAAACCTAATAACTAATAATGTCTTGTTATTGACAAGGCATGACTGCACCTGTTGGAACATTAAAAAAGAGGCCTAAAGTGGTCTGTATTGCTCACCAGAGCCTTCAGCTTCTTTGAATAGCAAAACGTTTTGAGCTTTTGAGAAAAAGCATTTAATTATTGGTTTGATCAAATTCTGTAAAGCAGTCCAAAATACATTGCCACGAGTGGTCATGTACATGATACTTGTAACTATCTTAAGCTCACCTCGATGAAGTATGGTGAGTTATTATACTCTTGAAAGTTCATGTTTCTGTCCAAACCTGCCTCCTGCAGTTAAAGAGTTTGCGATAGCTCAGTATATGACAGAGAACTGATGCTATTTTCATTAAACTTAAAAAGATGATTCATCTTGGGAGTCAAATGTACTACAATTTACCCAAGCATTGGATACTACATCTGACCTACATTTTTCGGTTAAGTAGTTTGGAATAGCTAATTATCAGACAATGCATTGATGCTACATTACCAACCTAATCATTTGATTTCCATTGTCATTTTCAAGAAACGACGATTCTGATTGGCCGAGAAATTTTGTTGATACATCGATCAACACAATTTTTCACAGAAGTCTATTTATAGCACTCTTTTTTGGGGGTTCCCTCAAACACGAATGAACTCGTTGCTGAAAATACAATTTGTTGAGGTTTGCTTATCATTTCAAGGGTACCATTTCTTTTCTACGTACTCAAAAATTAACTGTGCATGTAGAATTCGCTCAAACTGGTCCTTATTCCAAATACCGTATAGTATCATAGGTCATAGGTACACGGTTAGTGGATTGTGTGTGCAATAACTGGTATATAGAGAGACGATCGTTTGCTAGCTGTTTGAATCATGACGGCTGCCATAACTTGTTTTGGCAGACGTATCACTGCGAAACCCTCCGACTTACGAAATTTAGAGCAGTGATTGATTGTTTTTAGATCCAAGAAAACGGTTTGTTTTCTGATAAGAAATGAATCTTATATTTTTTCAGTTGATGCAGGTATCGACCGAAAAATTGGACAGAAAACTTTTGCATCAACGCGCTACGGGCATTGATGCAGTTTTCTGTCCAATTTTTCGGGTGATACCTGCATCAACAGAAAAAATATAAGATTCATTTCTTAAGTGAACTACTCTTTATGCCTCTGGAATCACAGATTCGGGGGCATATAGTTTTTGGCCTGTCTGTCTGTTTGTCCGAAAAAACTTTACTTTTGAATGGAAGGTGATAGAGCTTTCGTATTTCACATGTGACAAGACCTTTCAATTGATACCAAAATATTTGACCTCATGACCTTGATCTTTGACCTACTTTTCAAATTCTTTAACATTGGGCATAACTTTTGAATGGTAATTAAGTGATAGGGCTTTCATTTGTGTATTCCTTGTGACAAGAGCTTTCCATTGATACCAGAATTGTTGACCTTGATCTTTCACATACTTTACAGAAAATGAAGTTTATGCTAACAAAGATGTCACCTGGGGCATTCGTGTTTCACAAACAAAGGCTTTATTTTCTGATTTTAAAAGCTAATACTGATAAAATATACTAAGCAGTACATGCATGACACATGCATTGTTTTTGTACCTTGGATCAAAGATTCATGTGTTGACCTAAATTTTCCACTGAAATTAAAAAGCCAATATTGAGCAAAGTATAAATGGTACATGTATATATCAAACAAGCATATTTGGTGTATCCTTGATCAAACTTTCATTAATTAACCATGACCTAATTTTTCAACTCAGTACCAGTGGGAAGTTATGTCTTACCACAAAGAATACATATTTATATGAAACCCTTATCAATTACCACCCAAAACTTATGGTCAAGGTCACAAGGAATACATAAAATAATTTTAACACATAATTAATACTAGATTTGTTGAAATGAGCATATAAAACGCTGAAATTATTATCAAAGAATACGAGGGCTGATTGATATGTTGTGAGCATCGTTTATATTTGAATTTTATCGGACATTTTGCATTATTTTTCTACGTAATCCCCTTCAGTATCTATACCCTTTTGCCACCGGTGTTTAAGGACCTCAATACAACTTTTAAAGAACTCCTTATCTTGACTGGTCAGAAATTAAGCCATCTACTTCAAGTATGACGTCATCTTGTTGCCAGAAATGGTTGTTTTCAGTTTTGGGAATAGATGACAGTCTGATGGAGCAAAATCAGGTGAATAAGCGGATGCTCAATAAAAGCCACAATCATGAATGGCAGTGATAGACTTGTGAACAGGAGCACTGCCCTGTTGGAGCAACACACCTTTATCTAGAGAGCTTTCAACAGTGTTTAAGTATAATATATTCCCGTAACTGTGTCAGAAATGAAGCATAGTATGTTCCACTGATTGTTTGTCCTTTTTGGAGATAATCTATCAGCAGAATACCTTCTGCATCCCAGAAAAATCGAGGCTCACAACATATCCATCAGTGTGAGCCTCGAAGGTATTCTGCTGATAGATTATCTCCAAAAAGGACAAACAATATCAATGGCTCGATCATACTATGCACATACAAAATTCATTAGGAGGGGAAGAAATTACGACCAGTTTTACCTTAAAGTTTAAAGTCCATTGTGAACTTGATCTTTGACTCACCTTTGGTTCCTAAATAACAATTCAGAGATGTTACTGAAATTCTTGTATTTGTAGACGAGAAAGGGTCGAATTATGCCCCAAACAAGTTTTGTCCTGAACGGAAATATATCCTCGCAGCATATTTTTTTTTCTAAACAGATTCAACTTTATGTCATAACATTTTGGACATTATAACAACCGGTATCAGACTTTTTAGCAATATTACAATGTTTAGATTGAGGATCACTGACGAGGGTTAAGTACCCTATTTAAAAATTCATGTATGGTCCATATGGTGCAAATTTATCAGTTTTTAGCTCACCTGAGCGAAGCTCAAGTGAGCTATTGTCATAGCGCCCCGTCCATCGTCTGTCCGTCATCCGTCGTCGTCGGCGTCCGTCCGGCGTAAACTTTTAACATTTTCGACATCTCCTCTGCAACCACTGCACAGAATTTCACGAAACTTCACAGGAAGCATGTGTTTTTTGAGCTGGTCTGAAATCCAAGATGGCAGCCACAGGCTCTGATTGGCTGACACATTTTCGACTTCTCCTCTGAAACCGCTGCACAGAATATCTCGAAACTTCACAGGAAGCATACTAAGTACTCAGTGTCCTCTACCAAGTTTGTGTTTTTTGAGCCGATCTGAAATCCAAGATGGCAGCCACAGGCTCTGATTGGCTGACACATTTTCGACTTCTCCTCTGAAACCGCTGCACAGAATATCTCGAAACTTCACAGGAAGCAAGAACTCAATGCCCTCTTCTACCAAGTTTGTGATTTTCGAGCCGATCGGAAATCCAAGACGGTCGCCACAAGCTCTGATTGGCTGACACATTTTCGACTTCTCCTCTGAAACAGCTGCACAGAATTTCATGAAACTTCACACGAAGCAAGCACTCAATGCCCTCTACCAAGTTTGTGTTTTTTGAGCCGATAAATCCAAAATGGCCGCCACAGGCTCTGATTGGCTGACACATTTTCGACTTCTCCTCTGAAACCGCTGCACAGAATTTCATGAAACTACACAGGAAGCAAGTACTCAATGCCCTCTACCAAGTTTGTGTTTTTTTTAGCCTATCTGAAATCCAAGATGGCCGCCACAGGCTCTGATTGGCTGACACATTTTCGACTTCTTCTCTAAAACCGCTTCACAGAATATCTCGAAACTTCACAGGAAGCAAGAACTTAATGCCCTCAACCAAATTTGTGTTTTTCGAGCCGATCGGAAATCCAAGATGCATGGCCGCCACAGGCTCTGATTGGCTGACACATTTTGGACTTCTCCTCTGAAACCGCTGTACAGAATATCTCGAAACTTCACAGGAAGCAAGAACTCAATGCCCTCTACCAAGATTGGGTTTTTCGAGCCGATCGGAAATCCAAGATGGCTGCCACAAGCTATGATTGGCTGACACATTTTCGACTTCTCCTCTGAAACAGCTGCACAGAATTTCATGAAACTTCACAGGAAGCAAGCACTCAATGCCCTCTACCAAGTTTGTGTTTTTTGAGCCGATAAATCCAAAATGGCCGTCACAGGCTCTGATTGGCTGACACATTTTCGACTTCTCCTCTGAAACCGCTGCACAGAATTTCATGAAACTACACAGGAAGCAAGCACTTAATGCCCTCTACCAAGTTTGTGTTTTTCGAACCGATCGGAAATCCAAGATGGCCGCCACAGGCTCTGATTGGCGGACACATTTTCGATTTCTCCTCTGAAACCGCTACACAGAATCTCTCGAAACTTCACAGGATGCAAGAACTCAATGCCATACCATGTTTGTGTTTTTCGAACCGATCGGAAATCCAAGATGGCCACCACAAGCTCTGATTGGCCAACACATTTTTGACTTTTCCTCTGAAACCGCTGCACAGAATTTCATGAAACTTCACAGGAAGCAAGTACTTATAATGCCATCTACCAAGTTTGTGTTTTTCGAGCCGATCGGAAATCCAAGATGGCCACCACAGGCTCTGATTAGCGTATACATTTTCGACTTCTCCTCTGAAACTGCTGCACAGAATTTCACGAAACTTTACAGGAAGCTAGTACTCAATGCCCTCTACCAAGTTTGTGTTTTTCGAACCAATCTGAAATCCAAGATGGCCGCCACAGGCTCTGATTGGCTGACACATTTTCGACTTCACTTCTGAAACCGCTGCACAGAATCTCTCGAAACTTCACAGGATGCAAGAACTCAATGCCTTCTACCAAGTTTGTGTTTTTCGAGCCGATCGGAAATCCAAGATGGCTGCCACAAGCTCTGATTGGCTTATGCATTTTCGACTTCTCCGCTGAAACCGCTGCACGGAATTTCATGAAACTTCACAGGAAGCAAGAACTTAATGCCATCTACCAAGTTCGTGTTTTTCGAGTCGATCGGAAATCCAAGATGGCCACCACAGGCTTTGATTAGTGTATTCATTTTCGACTTCTCCTCTGAAACCGCTGCACAGAATTTCATGAAACTTCACAGGAAGCAAATACTCAATACCCTCTACCAGGTTTGTCTTTTTAGCTAATGGAAAATCCAAGATGGCTGTCACAAGCTCTGATTGGCCAACACATTTTTGACTTCTCCTCTTCACAGAATCTCTCGAAACTTCGCTGGAAGCAAGTAATCAATGCCCTCTACCAAGTCTGTGTTTTTCCATCCGATCAGGAATCCAAGATGGCCATCTCTGACTCTGATTGGCCAACACATTCTGACACATTTTCGACTTCTCCTCTGAAACCGCTGCACAGAATCTCTCGAAACTTTACAGGAAGCAAGTACTCAATGCCCTCTACCAAGTTTGTAATTTTCGAGCTGATCGGAAATCAAAGATGACTGCCACAGGCTCTGATTGGCTGACACATTTTCGACTTCTCCTCTGAAACCGCTGCACAGAATCTCTTGAAACTTCAAAGGATGCAAGAACTCAATGCCTTCTACCAAGTCTGTGTTTTTCCATCCGATTAGGAATCCAAAACCGCCACCACTGACTCTGATTGGCCAACACATTCTGACACATTTTCGACTTCTCCTCTAAAACCGCTGCACAGAATTTCATAAAACTTTACAGAAAGCAAGTACTCAATGCCCTTTACAACGTATGTGTTTTTCCAGCCGATCGGAAATTCAAGATAACCGCCTCAGGCTCTGATTGGCTGTCACATTTTCGACTTCTCCTCTGAAACCGCTTCACAGAATCTCTCGAAACTTCACAGGATGCAAGAACTCAATGCCTTCTACCAAGTCTGTGTTTTTCCATCCGATTAGGAATCCAAAATCGCCACCACTGACTCTGATTGGCCAACACATTCTGACACATTTTCGACTTCTCCTCTGAAACCGCTGCACAGAATCTCTCGAAACTTCAAAGGATGCAAGAACTCAATGCCTTCTACCAAGTCTGTGTTTTTCCATCCGATTAGGAATCCAAAATCGCCACCACTGACTCTGATTGGCCAACACATTCTGACACATTTTCGACTTCTCCTCTAAAACCGCTGCACAGAATTTCATAAAACTTTACAGAAAGCAAGTACTCAATGCCCTCTACAACGTATGTGTTTTTCCAGCCGATCGGAAATTCAAGATAACCGCCACAGGCTCTGATTGGCTGACACATTTTCGACTTCTCCTCTGAAACCGCTTCACAGAATCTCTCGAAACTTCACAGGATGCAAGAACTCAATGCCTTCTATCAAGTCTGTGTTTTTCCATCCGATTAGGAATCCAAAATCGCCACCACTGACTCTGATTGGCCAACACATTCTGACACATTTTCAGCTTCTTCTCTGAAACCGCTGCACAGAATTTCATAAAACTTTACAGGAAGGAAGTACTCAATGCCCTCTACCAAGTTTGTGTTTTTCGAACCAATCGGAAATCCAATATGGCCGCCACAGGCTCTGATTGGCTGACACATTTTCGACTTCTCCTCTGAAACTGCTACACAGAATCTCTCGAAACTTCAAAGGATGCAAGAACTCAATGCCTTCTACCAAGTTTGTGTTTTTTGAGCTAATCGGAAATCCAAGATGGCTGTCACAAGCTCTGATTGGCCAACACATTTTTGACTTCTCCTCTGAAACCACTGCACAGAATTTCATGAAACTTCACAGGAAGCAAGTACTTATAATGCCATCTACCAAGTTTGTGTTTTCGAGCCGATGGGAAATCCAAGATGGCCACCACAGGCTCTGACTAGCGTATACATTTTCGACTTCTCCTCTGAAACTGCTGCACAGAATTTCACGAAACTTCACAGGAAGCAAATACTCAATGCCCCTACCAGGTTTGTGTTTTTTGAGCTAATGGGAAATCCAAGATGGCTGTCACAAGCTCTGATTGGCCGACACATTTTTGACTTCTCCTCTGCACAGAATCTCTCGAAACTTCGCTGGAAGCAAGTAATCAATGCCCTCTACCAAGTCTGTGTTTTTCCATCCGATCAGGAATCTAAGATGGCCACCACTGACTCTGATTGGCAAACACATTCCGACACATTTTCGACTTCTCCTCTGAAACCGCTGCCCAGAATTTCTTGAAACTTCAAAGAAAGCAAGTACTCATTGCCCTCTACCAAGTTTGTATTATTCGAGCTGATCGGAAATCCAAGATTTCCTCCATAGGCTCTAATTTAATGACACATTTCGACTTATCCTCTTAAACTACTGCACAGAATGTCATCAAACACTACAGGAAGTAAGTACACATTCACTAAAGTTCACTAAAAGCTTTTTCCTTCAGGTTATATACTGACTTAAAAACATACATACAGTCTCCTGAGGTGAGCGATGTGGCCCCCTTGTATAATTATGCTATTGAATTTGAAGACGTTTAAACATTTGTACCACTTGGTGAGTGTCACTGCTGGTGGACCAGGAGTCCCTGAGGGCACATGTAGCCAAGTTCGATCAACTTTGGTCGATCGTCTCTTCAACGCATTCGATATTTCTGTTATCAAACTTTATTGAGATTTCCAAAACGTGGGTCCTGAGGCATCATATCCCACCCATTCTGCTTCGTCTTTTGGTACACTTTTGGACGTCATGATAACTATCACTTTTTTTGGCAATATTACAATGTTTAGATTGAGGTTCACTGACAAGGATTAAGTACCTAAAACATGCATGTCTGGTCCATGATGCAAAATTATCAGTTTTTAAATGATGCTATTGAATTTGAACTGAAGACGTTTAATATTCATACCAGGATCGAAATATAAATTCCAAACAAAGTATATGTTGGAAATATAGTTAAGGAAGTGTAACATAATATCTGCTCATAATACTGAAATCTAAAGTACTTTACTACCTAAATTAAGTTGATGTAAATACGTCTTCAAAATCTAGAGGAAGTTTTTCATTGAATTGCTTTGATAGTGAGAGATTTGCGTACAAATTAAATTGCTCATTTTGTATTGAAATCAATGGAAAAATTGTATAAAAACATTGTTCCACCCCACAAACACAATATCACTTGACTTTGATGTATTTCCTTTACGCAAATTTTCTGTAATGGCCGAGTTGTGTTTCTCAGGGTGGAACAATAGCCGAAATTCAATTAGGCTTTTTGACGGGTGGGGGTAACGGATAGATATGAAAATAATAAGTAATTGACGTTTGATTTTGCTTTCAGCAAATAAAAAACTTCTTTTGCAATTTTTATTTAAGAAATGACTTGTCTTACTTTTGGTGTTTATGGGTGTATATACTTCTGCTTGTCGCACGTGCTAATTTTCCGAGAATCACTTCGCAGAATCATACACCCATGAACATCAAAAGTAAGACCTGTCAGTCATTTCTTATATCTACATTTTTGCTAAATATTAGACATCCAATTTTTGCACAAACATCGCTCACATAGCGAATTACACCATCAGTAGTATTCTTACGTTGGTAAATTCTCCGTGCGTCAAAAACTTAATTGGGCGTGACGACACAACATGCAACCTGATTTATTGGAATATAATTCTAGTGTCCTAATGGGACTTCAGCAAGCGGAATCTACTAGTAATGTAAATATTAATTATTCACCTTTAAAAAAATATATTCCTTCTTCATTGTTATTGCTCTTCATTGTTATTGTTCTAAACGACAAACGTCTTAATTTTACTTTTGGCATAGTCAAGAATTATATTTTGTTATGTACAGGTAACATTTTTATAAATTGGACTTATGACTTTTCAAAAATAAAGGATGATAAATGACACATCATGCAGAAATGTTCAAAATCATTGAGACAAGTATGAATTCCTTATGTAACTATTTACTATTAAAGAAGTCACCGTTTCTGGTTTTATTTTTTTTAATTCAAATTTGTGCAATTTCCCTGCAGAGAGTGTGCGGCACCAAACTTCTTGCAGGGCCGATTCAGTAGCAAAGTTAAGTAAAATCGATGACCAAAATAGCATTGGAGGGGTGTTGCTCAGAAATTTAACCTCATTTAAATTAGATGTTACTTTTGGTTGAAATGAAAATTGCCCCTACAGGCTCTGGACAAGGTTTTACTAATGTTGTCTATCGTGACCTTGACCTTTGACCTTGTTTCAAGATCATGGCACAACCTTATGTCCTGATGAATATTTCTGAGAAATATAATTGAAATCCATCCACAGGGGGGAAGAGTTATGCTCTGGACAAGGTTTTACAATTGATGTCTTTTGTGACCTTGACCTATGAACTTGGTTGAAGGTCATGACACACCCTTAGGTCCTAATGAACATTTCTGTTGAAATCCATCCACAAGGGGGGTAGGGGGGGGGGGTTATGCTCTGGACAAGGAAGGTGCGATTGGTTGCAAACCAGTTCCTGGCTAATTTTGTTGGGTTTTGTAGAAGATGTCTAAACACAGATAAAATTCATCTTCGCTGTGACAATGTAAATTGTAAATGAAAATTGAAAAATGTTGTAATCAATTATCCCTACAGCAGGAATGAAATAGTCCTGTCCTTTTCCCAACCTCAAAATCATTGTTAATATTGTCCTTGTGGTGGAACAAATAGATAAAAACACAAAAAAAGTTGGTTGAAAGCTTTGTCTGAGATATAGAATAGCAATATGGTGGGAATTCTTCATGTAAATTTTCATCCAAAAATTTGATTGGCAAGACCTTCAAATCAGGGGTTAGCCGGGAACTGGTAAACAACCAGTATTTACATGTATGTGTAATCATAAAATTGTAGATAAAAACTGACAAAGAAGACCTATACCATTAAACTGTTGTTCATTCGTTGATATACAGAGAAAAGACAAAAGTTAATATTTTGAACACAAGCATCAAAAGGTTAATATACCATATAAGAGTACAGTCTTCATTACAAAGATGACATCTGAGAGATTACTGCACTCGTGATAACATGATAACTTATGATAAAAAAGATTTTGATTATCATCACGTTGTCTTTTGCTTTTTCAGTTTTGGTTCCTCACACCAATCTAAGAAAGCCTGAGAGTTGAGAAAATCATCGTCTTCTGTTTCAAAACTAGGAACACCAATTTGTAACTGATTATAATAATTCTTTTCTTTATCTCTGATGCAGTCTAGAAAATTGGCTTTCACTTCATCTACATTTTCAAATATGTCACCACTTGAGCAAAATAATTCATAATTAATCACCATCCAGAGTGTCAATATAGCATGTACTTTTAAAGTATTGTTCTCCCATAAATCATGCTTTCCTGACCAAAGTAGTATGTCATTTACAGGATCATACATGTATACCACAAAATGTTTCTGACAAATCAAAATATTTGGCACAAAATACTGGCGCTGTGAATTAAATCGTTTTAACGCCAAAGCAAATACTACTGTCTGTGCAATAGCTTGATTCCTGTTTCTTCTTATTTCCAGCTTGACCTCTGACATACTGCACATGGCTAAACATTGGTCATCTGTAATGTAAAGAGAAGACTTATATATGCACAGCCAATGTAGTTCCCTGAGAATTGAAAGGAAAGTGTTTTCATTTTGCATGAAAACACTCATGACATAACAATGCATAAGATCTAAAAACACATGCTGTGACAGCTGCTCTAACCTGCAAACTGAACCCTGAATTTTAATGTCCCCTTTTTACCTGGAAAAACTTGTCTTCAGAAAACAAGAATGAAACTGACAACTGTGGTGCATATACATGTATTGAATAAATGTCATAAATTGAGCAATGCTACAGGTACAACAGCGAGTGCAGCATTTATCACAAGAATGAGCTAACGCACATAACATGTATGATAAATGCACTTTCTATGTGTTGCATACCCCTAACAAACCACAAATTAAGACACTTATTCTCTATATGAAACAAGCATTTTGAGAGTATTGCTTTACATTGGTGCTACAGCAATACATGTCCCCCACCGGTCCCTTCTTTTCACCATAAATTGCCTCAAGGTAATTCAAGATGACATCATAGATCACCAGTGGGTTTTTGATAATTGAAAAGGCTTTCATTGAAATGATTTACTTTCTGTACTCCTTTGAAAATCTAGTGACATGATATGAAATTCCAAGGTCAATATCACTAGGTCAAGGTCAAAGAATTAAGATAACAAGAAGGTCATCAAGAATTCACAGCTCAAATTATTGATTTAGTAGCAAAATGAGTCAAACCTTAAGGTCAATGTTACAAGGTCAAATGTCAAGGTTACATACTATGTAATGAATTACATTGGACAAATACCCAATTTTTACCTCCTTTGAACATGTTGAATAAGAAATACATGTAGGTCAAAGTCCAAGGTCACTTGGTTAAGGTCAATAATGAAAAGTCAGATCATGTAGTATCCTATAATCAAATCATTCATGGCAATGCCTTCTCCTGCAAAAGGAGGTCAAACTCCAAGGTCAAGGTCACAAAGGTCAAGGTCCCAGATGAGAAAACAGTCATCAGGTTTAACATTTGTCAAATATCTTAAGTATATCCCCTTGCTGTCAAACTAAAAAGTCATCATGACAGAGCTCAAGGTCATATAAACAAAAATGTTAACTTCATTACTTATTCTCAAAATAAGGTCATACATGTGTACTCCAAAGTCAATATTAATGGCCAAGGTCATAAATGAAGGGTCAGGTCATGAGGTATTTGTTAGTCAAAACCAGAAGTCTCTGACGAGACTGTAGCTCTCCTGGTTGTTTTTTCTAAAACATCAATTTCCTTTCTTTTTTTTTAAACCAAGACCATAGGGAGCAGGCGCTCTAACAAATTATAAGTAGCATGACAAAACTACATATCCATTATACTGCAACTATGATAGTACTAATATAATTCATAATATCCGAGATAAAGTATTTCTAAAAAGAATGTCACACCCATTTTCCAAGATCCTTGGGGCCAAGGACTGCTAGCTCAAATGAACTACCAATGACACATCAAGACTTGGATAAAGAATTAACTCCCCATCATAAATAGCTTTAAACGAGAAGAGAGCACAACTATATAGGAAAAATTACCACACCCATTTTCAAAGACCCTAGGGGTATAAGGCTAAAACAAAATATCAGATGCACATCTATGTCACAGACCAATCATTGCAAAAAGAATTAATTCTACATCATTTATAGTGTCAGAGGAGTTGCAAGCACAAGATTACATTTACTTACATAGGAAAAATGACCACACCCATTTCTGAGACCCTAAGGGTTAGGGGCTAAAACATACAAACAGGTGCACAACTAGACCAAAGACCCATAATATTGCAATAAGAATTTAGTCAGAGGAGTTGTGAGCACAAGATTACATAGAATTATATAGGAGAAAATGACCACACCCATTTCTATGACCCTTGGGGTCAGGGGCTCAAACAAAATATCAGCACAACCAGACCACAGACCCATCACATTGCAGAAAGAATTAATTCTACATCATTTATAGTGTCAGAGGAGTTGCGAGCATAAGATTACATAGAGTTGTATAGGAGAAAATGACCACACCAAATTCTAAGACCCTGGGGGTCAGGGGCTCAAACAAAATATCAGGTGCACAACAAGATCACAGACCCATCATACTGCAAAAAGAATTAAGTCTTGATCATTTATATTGTCAGAGGAGTTGCGAGCACAGATTATATAGAGTTATATAGGAGAAAATGACCACACCCATTTCTAAGACCCTGGGGGTCAGGGGCTCAAACAAAATATCAGGTGCACAACAAGACCACAGACCCATCATATTGCAAAAAGAATTAAGTCTCCATCATTTATAGTGTCAGAGGAGTTGCGAGCACAAGATTACATAGAGTTATATAGGAGAAAATGACCACACCCATTTCTAAGACCCTGGGGGTCAGGGGCTCAAACAAAATATCAGGTGCAAAATGAGACTACAGACCCATCATATTGCAAAAAGAATTAAGTCTCCATCATTTATAAAGTCAGAGGAGTTGCGAACACAAGATTACATAGAGTTATATAGGAGAAAATGACCACACCCATTTCTAAGACCCTGGGGGTCAGGGGCTCAAACAAAATATCAGGTGCACAACAAGACCACAGACCCATCATATTGCAAAAAGAATTAAGTCTCCATCATTTATAGTGTCAGAGGAGTTGCGAGCACAAGATTACATAGAGTTATATAGGAGAAAATGACCACACCCATTTCTAAGACCCTGGGGGTCAGGGGCTCAAACAAAATATCAGGTGCACAACAAGACCACAGACCCATCATATTGCAAAAAAAATTAAGTCTCCATCATTTATAGTGTCAGAGGAGTTGTCCGGACAAGATTACATAGAATTTAATGACCACGCCCATTTTATAAGACCCTGGGGGTCAGGGACTGAAACTAAATGTCAGGTGCACAACTAGACCATGGACCAAGTAAAACGCAAAAAGAATTAACTTTTATCTCTAACAGTTTCATAGGAGTTGTCCGGACAAGATTACATAGAATTTAATGACCACGCCCATTTTCTAAGACCCTGGGGGTCAGGGAGTGAAACTAAATGTCAGGTGCACAACTAGACCATGGTCCAAGTAAAATGCAAAAAGAATTAACTTTCTATCTCTTACAGTTTCAGAGGAGTTGTCCGGACAAGAATTGTTTACGGACAGACGGACAGACAGACAGACGGACAGACGCCGGACAAAGGGTGATCGCATAAGCTCGACTGGTCTGAGACCAGTAGAGCTAAAAATAATGGCAGGCACTTGAGGATAAAAAGATGTCAATACACCTCAAGGTTACAAAGTCAAAGTCCAAATGACACCTAATGACCTATGGACGATACCATATCCAAGTACAGAGAAACAAATTTCTGCATATCCTCACCCTCCCCTTTTCGTTTATTGCATAATGTCAGCCTCATGTGCCAGGTAGAGATATAGAGTTTCAAGTGACATGCTTTAAGTCTCTCATAGGTACCACTAGACACGAGACAAGATTCAAACCCACAACCAATGAATCCACGGTCTGCCGAGGTAGTCACTAGCTGTGCCACTCTCTCTTTTGAGGAGCTCTTGATTGCTTCAGTTCAGAAATAATACTCTAGGTAAATTTTTCAGGTTTAAGGAAGATGAATTGAAACAAATGTATCTTACAATACACACCATCACTGCTGTATTTCTTTGCTTCACTAGATCCTGTAGCATCTTCATAATTCGGGGCAAGTGGCTCTGTGAATACCTTCACACCAGCAGCAGGACTCTCATCTTTGATGATGATGTCTAAATAACCATGCCAAACTTTTGGATGACCTAAAATAAATATAACTTTCAACAAACTGATTGCTCAATTTTCACACTTCAAGTTCAAACTTAAGTATCAGTTTCAGCAAACACCATCTCAGGGTTACAGAGACGTGACAGAGAAGTCGGTAAAATTTATTCGCAGTATTAATAATCTTCATATCTATGACAGATGTTATAAGTTTTTATTCTGACCTATACATTGCTTCTATGGATCAAAAGAAAGTTTGTAGATTATATCATGAATTTAGTCTGGGCCTCACAAAATTCAGCTGATAATAGAGGGAAACATAGGGTAATCAAAGATTACATAGCTCGCCTATACAGGGTTTTGTCAGAAACCAGGTTAAAGTTTTTGATAAGTAGGTCAAAGTCCAAGGTCTAGGTCAAAGGTCATGGTCTCAAATGAAAGGTCTCGTCACAAGGTATCTACATGTGAAATATCAAAGCCCTATCCCTTATAGTTCAAAAGATATAGCCCAGGTTCAAGTTTTGTCTACGAACGACGACAACGATGACGATGCCGAGGGTATGGCATTAGCTCTCCAGAGTTTTTAGTCCCGGCGAGCTAAAAATGGAAAGAAGCAAAATATTGAAATTTCCAAGCAAGCAGGAAAATTTAAAAACAAAATCATAAGCAACTGCATATATTAAGGAAGATATAGAAATATCTTGTCTTCAACATGTTATAGATACTCTAATTTCTGGTCTTAAACATGTACCCTAAAAGGGTTTGGTTTGGTTTAAACTCAGCAATTAAATTTTTCTGGATAGCAAAATGGATATTTGAGTGTGTGTATTTTATGTTTTTTCTTAACAATTCTCTGAAAAGGTACTCTTCATGGGACATAAACAAAATATTTCATTACCATGGCCTTAATATCATCTACTGGTTTCTGTTATTCATAGGGAATGAGAATAAGCGATAACAAAACTTGCATAGGGTTATATAGGAAAACTAAATTGCCCCCTTAAAATGCCCCAAAATGGAGGGACACCACCAAAAGGACAATTATTTTACACAACTAGACCATAGGTGTGTAAAGTTGACACTATTAACAGCTTTCTATCATAAATAGGGTATCAGAACAAGTGATAAAAAGATTTACATAATTATAAGGTTTTATCACATGATACACCCTTATGCAGTTTCATAAGGCCATTTCATAAATATATCATTTAATTTCCATTGTCATTTTCAAGAAACGAAGATTCTGATTGGCTGAGAAATTTTGTTGATACATCGATCAACACAATTTTTCACGGAAGTCTATTTTTATAGCACTATTTTTAGAACTGGGGGTTCCCTCAAACACGAATGAACTCGTTGCTGAAAATACAATTTGTTGATGTTTGCTTATCATTTCTAGGGTACCATTTCTTTTCTACTTACTCAAAAATTAACAGTGCATGTAGAATTTGTTCAAACTGGTCCTTATTCCAAAGATATAGAGAGACGATCGTTCGCTGTTTGAATCATGGCGGCTGGCATAACTTGTTTTGGCAGACGTATCACTGCAAAATCTTCCGACTTACGAAATATAGTGCGGTGATTGATTGTTTTTAGATCAAAGAAAACAGTCTGTTTTCCATAATTAAATGATAAGAAATGAATCTTATATTTTTTCTGTTGATGCAGGTATCACCCGAAAAATTGGACAGAAAATTTTTGCATCAACGCGCTACGCGCATTGATGCAGTTTTCTGTCCAATTTTTCGGGTGATACCTGCATCAACAGAAAAAATATAAGATTAATTTCTTAAATCTTTATATGATATGATAACACATTACATATCGCTCTGCTTGAATGCGATTGGTCAAGTTTGGAACCTAATCACAGAAACCTTGACAAATGTGACCTTTCAAATATCGGTCAACTGTTAAATTCAGACCCGGAGTCAATATCAATGGTTGAAATTGTTGTTGTTGAATTAATTCTTGCATTAAAATACTATTCATAATTGAAATACTTTTCTCTTACACACAGAATATCTATATGATGGGGACACTACTTCTCATGGCATAGCAGACGACTTCTAGATCACGGCGTGGTTCGCCTCTATAGTTCTCGGAAACGTTGATTTCATGTTAGATTAATACACATTTTTAGGCAATATCATGTGATAAAAAGAATCTCTAATGAATTTTCATTTCATATGATGTGCAAATGTATTATGAAACGGGTTGTGCGTTTTATATCCCCTCACCAAGGCTCGGGGATATAAAACACACAACTCGTTTCATAATACATCGTATGAAATAAAAAAATATCAATCCAAGGAATGCTTGTGTCGCCTGCAAAGCGGTTTGATTATTATTCTAGAAAGTGGATAAAAATTATTGGTATCAGTAGAAAAGTCTTGTCAAATGAAATTCATTAGAAATAAAGATATGGTCATTCTCAAATTTTCAGAAAAGAGTGTTAATCATCTAGGTCAAGGTCACTACGAAAAAATTGGTAATAAAAAGGTCTCATCATAAGAAATAATTAAGACCTATCACCTACCAATTAAAAGATATATACAACCTTAATTTCTTGGAAAAGAAGGTGAAATAGCTAGGTCAAGGTCAAAAGGTAATAAATTACGGTATGTGTAGAAAGGCATTGTTACAAGGAAAATACATGTGAAATATCAAAGCCCTATTACCTACCAAACAAAAGATATATAGCCAATTTTTACTTTTCTTGAAAAGTAGGTCAAATATCTAGGTCAATGTCACAAGGTCAAATATTATGGTCTGTGTAGAAGGGTCTTGTAACAAGGAATACACATGTGAAATACCAAAGCCCTATCACTTACCAATCAAAAAATATATACAATTTTAATTCTTTTTTGAAAAGTAGGTCAAATATGTAGGTCAAGGTCAAAAGGTTAAAAATTATGGTATGTGTAAAAAGGTGTTCTTACAAGGAATACACATGTGAAATATCAAATCATTTACCAATCAAAAGATATAGCGAATCTTATCTTTATTTCAAAAGTAGGTCAAATATCTAGGTCAAGGTCACAAGGTAAAAAAATATGGTATGTGTAGAAAGGTCTTACCACAAGGAATACACATGTGAAATATCAAAGCCCTATCACTTACCAATCAAAAGATATAGCGAATCTTATCTTTTTTTCAATAGTAGGTCAAATATCTAGGTCAAGGTCACAAGGTAAAAAATTATGGAATGTGTAGAAAGGTCTTACCACAAGGATTGCATGTGTGAAATATCAAGGTCCTAACACTTACCAATCAAAAGATATATTCATTCTTAATTTTTTTTGAAAAGTAGATCAAATAAATAGGTCAAGGTCACTAGGTAAAAAATTATGGTATGTGTAGGAAGGTCTTGTCACAAGGAATACACATGTGAAATATGAAAGCCCTATCACTTACCAATCAAAAGTTATGGGCTGTGACACCCAAATGTGACAGACAGACAGACGGACGGACGGACGGACGGACAGACGGACAACGTGATCCCTAAGTGTCGCTATGCTTCGCATGTGACACAAAAATTCATTCGAGATCCTATACATACAGGAAAATTTTGGGATACAATACCATAGGATAGGAAAAGGTTTATATCACTGTACCTGCTCCAGTTGCACCAAAGTTAACAGGACTTCTGCAACCACACTGACAAGTCTTATTTTGTTCTTTCCCCTGTAATCTTGAGTCTATGATGTATGAATTCTTCGAAAGATGAGAAAACAGATGTTCAGCGAGTGCAATACTTAATACTGTCTCCTTCTGTTCAACTTTTTTCACCTTCTCAAGGGCACTGAGCAGAAACTCTGTCTGTGTATCTGTAATCATATGAAATAATATGATACTTTGAAAAGTAAAACATGTAAAAGTGTAATTAACATGTATTTTGCCTATTGTCTAAACATTTGCCTTATCAGTTGTAATTATGACATAAATCCCTATTCCAGTGACATAATGATATTAACTCCTAACTATATGATTCATAAATATTGACAATTAATTGAATAAAGAACGAACAGCATGTGTTTGTGAAACACAAATGCCAATATTCTAGACTGAAGGATCAACATCTTCAGGACAAAGTAATGGTGGCACCTATTGAAAGGTTTTCCCACAAGTAAATTATGGGTGAGTCTAAGAACATGTGTCGCCTGTGGCAGCTTAACTAAACTTTGATGACATCATAAATTTTATATCATGCGCTGTAGCCTATAGGATACAAATAATCAGCAATATAAGTGAATACTGAAAAATAGTTTATGATATTGCAATCTTGAAAACTTTATGGTACCGGTATGCAAAATATATAAGTTTTTCATTTGTACATGTAGGTTAAAGTCTCAGATCAAGGTCACCACTGATTTTGTTATCAGCATACCGGTATTTAATGTATCACCCGGCCACTGACTCTACATAGTACATGTAGAGGTTTTATTTGCCAAGCCCAAAAACCACTGGCATCGGGCTTACGGACCACTGCTAATTTCGACCCCTGTTATAGACCAGGTAAAAGTTTTTCAAAAGTAGGTCGAGCTCCAAGTTACGGTCAAAAGTCAAGGTCCCAAATAAAAGGTCTTGTCTTAAGAAATCTATATATGTGAAGTATCGAAATCCTACCCCTCATCACGCTCATAGATCATAAGATACAGACCAGATTAAAGTTATTATAAAGTAGGTCAAACCCCCAAGGTCAAAGTCCCTAGGTCAAAGATTTAAGTCTCAAATGAATAATCTT
Source organism: Pinctada imbricata (assembly GCA_033119305.1). Classification (NCBI taxonomy): domain Eukaryota; kingdom Metazoa; phylum Mollusca; class Bivalvia; order Pterioida; family Pteriidae; genus Pinctada; species Pinctada imbricata. Next base: position 23,302,541 of record VSWD01000013.1, read on the forward strand.
TTCATGAAGAATGTCTTTAGGGAACCTACATGTCAAATATCAAAACCCTTTCCCTTATAGTTTTAATATGAGATATATATAGCCCAGGTTAAACTTTTCAAAAGTAAGTCAAACTCCAAGGTCACTACATGTAGGTAAAAACATAGGGTAATCAAAGATTACATAGCTCGCCTATACAGGTTTTTGTCAGAAACCAGGTTAAAGTTTTTGAAAAGTAGGTCAAAGGTCAAGGTCACTAGGTCAAAGGTCATGGTCTCAAATGAAAGGTCTCGTCACAAGGTATCTACATGTGAAATATCAAAGCCCTATTCCTTATAGTTCAAGAGATATAGCCCAGGTTAAAGTTTTGTCTACGGACGACGACAACGACGACGCCAAGGGTATGGCATTAGCTCTCCGGACTTTTTCGTCCCCGCGAGCTAAAAAGTTAAGGTCCTAAATAATGATAATGAGGAATCCATATGTGGAATATCAAAGCCGTACTCCTTACAGTTCATGAGATATATCCCAGGTTAAAGTTTTTTAAAACTTGGTCAAACTCCAAAATCAAGGTCACAAGGTCAAGGTCTCAAATGAAAGGTCATGTCATGAGAAATTAGGGCTGAGCGGTTTTATCGCGGTACCGGTATATTGCGATATGAGGCTTCGCAATACGTACCACGGTATTTGTTTTCAAAAACCGGTTTTTGACGATACATGTATATATATTATTTATCTTCATATTTTTATGTTGTTTCTTTGAAACTTACGAGCGAAAGCGATCAGTTCTGCAATTTTCTGACTAGCCACTTTTAAACATGACGAGGAGTCTGTTCTATGCTACCCAGCAAAATAGATTTCAAGAAATAGGTAAAATAATGTTTCTTTGACCTTTAAAAACGTTCAGCAACACACTGCACATTGGTATACTAATTTGCAAGAAAGACTTTATCATGTTAGCTTGAATCTTATATTTTGTTTATAGTACATGTATATATTTAGTTATGATTGTTTAAAACGTACAACATAGTGTTGTCATTTTAAGTTTCCTAGTGACTTTCTTTTTGCACTGTCTGTCCGTGAGTGTCCGCCGATGTCTCAGCAGAATTATCACATTGATAGCTTAAAATAACTGGATGAATATTATTTTTTCAACCGGATATTCATGCATGTACGTATGATCTGTCGAATTTGTCTGCACGTAATTATATCATGATGAAGACATTTTCAGATTTTAAAATAAAATTTTGAAAGGAAAATTGAGGTAGGAAAAAAAATAACCATAAGGACTCTTGATGTTACCGTATAAAGATATTGCAATATATCCAGACATGATTCTAGCGTTCAAAGAAAAAAGCTGAAGGGGGGTCTGGGGGTCCTCCCCCAGCGGGGTGTATAGGGGCAGCGCCCCTATATCAGGGGGACGGCCGAAAACGACAATTTTCATCATTAAAGACCCTTCAGAACAGCTTTCTTGGGGCAAAAAATACAGCTTTAAAGTGTTGTTATCTTGAAACGAAACGAAAGCGAAACGGCAAAGGTGAAACATCGATTCTATAACGGATTTGTCAAATTCCGGAATTTACGAAAGAGCGGAAATTATAAAAACGAGCGGAATTTACCGATTCTCGAAGCGGAATTCCGCTTTAAAGCGGAGAAAAACCATGTCTGTATATCGCAATATTTTTCCAAATATCGCAATATATCACAATACACATTTGACCCGCGATACTCAGCCCTATGAGAAATGTGAAATATATGTACATGTATCAAAGCCCTATCTCTTATAGTTCACGAGATACATGTATAGCCCAGGTTAAAGTTGTTGTCTACACAACTGACACTGACACTCAGGCCATGACATCAGCTCCCCAGACATTTGTTGAGCTCGTTAAAAATGGAACATTTCCATTGTCAATGATCATACATGTATATGTGTGAAATGTCAACTTCCTATCTGTATCACTTACAGATGACAATTTCTGGTCTGTGACAGACAGACAGGCGACAGACGAAGTTATCCGTAAGTCAGTAAGAGTCACGAGCATGGCTATACTTCACACTCACAGGCGACACAAAAATGGGGTCATCCCATGGAATTATTATCAAAGTGAAACATAGTTAAACATACATTACAATATTTACATGTACATCAGTATGTTGATAGAATACTCTACATTTTTAGATTTTGACTTGACTGTCTTGAGTCCCAAGTCATTACCTCATCCCCCCCTCCCCTGGGTACCTGTAAAATGCAAAATGAAACAAAATGGAAACAAAACGAAATAGAAACGACATGAAATGAAATGAAACAAAACGAAATGAAACGATATGCATGGTTACAAAATGAAACAAAATAAAAAGAAACCAAATGTAGGAATGAAGTTTTTTATTTTATTTTATTTTTTTTTTTGGGGGGGGGGGGGAAGAGGGGGTTGAAATAACTGTTTTGAAAGTGAGAATGAAAGATCCAGAGGGGATTGGATCATGTCAGGGTATCTTTTCAATATAAATAATTATATATAAAAATGAATTAGAGTTTCGTTTTGTTTAATTTTGTTTCGTTTTGTTTAATTTTGTTTCGTTTTAAGGATCCCGCACCCTAATAAAGTACTTCCAGTCAAAATTTACGCACATTTTCATAATTTCCCGACAAATGCCAATGATTTCATAATCGGGAATCTTCGGGATGACAGAGTAAATCATTGTATGAGAAGTGTTATCCCTAAATTTTAAGCTAGAAAAGTATGTGTAACATTCTTTTTGAAGAGAACGAAAAATTCTTATCTCTGGTATTTATTATTGAAAATGCATTAGGGGTTGAATACCTTATTTTGGTTTTGTTTCCATTTTGCATTTTACAGGTACTGTACCCCCCCCCCCTTCCCCAACCAATTCGAGTGATATGAGTTCTATATTTTGACTTCAGCAAACCAACACAACTCAACCTGCCCCTCCCCCCCCCCCCCCCCCCCATTTCAAGTATAAATCAAAGTCCAACATCCTAAGTAAAAGTATCTTAATAAATCTGTTTAGGGAAATCAAATTTTTTTTTAATTCTAGATTTTGACCTCAATTCAAACTCACTTGAAAAATCCAAGTCAAACACTGTAAACATGGTAAATATCTTAATATTACAAAATATTTACATAAGTAAGACAAAACATTTACATAAATTTTTTGATAGGAATCAACATGATCAAATTGAAAAAAGTTCTAGGCGTTGATCTTGGTCCCACTATATCGTCTGACACAATGCAAGTGAAAATCAACATGATCAAACCAAACATTGTAATAAACAATATTTTCGAACTGATGGCAAAATCTAGTTCTACTGTCCGCGTGGCTCACTTCAGAAACTGGATAAAGGAGATTTTGATAACTTTGTCATGCAACAATTAAAATAAGATCTATATCAATGAATAGATCTCGCTTAGTCGTAAATTTTGGTATATGTCACATCGTCGGGGGTTTATGCAATCATATTACATGTATACAGACAAAATAAGTTTTAGATACATGTTGTAGGGGGTTTTCAATGTTAAATTTTAGCGTGACATCAAGTTTAACATTGAGCCTATGGAGAATGTCATTTCGTCACGGGAAAAATTAGCATGGGAAATGGCCCATATATCTACTGTCTTAACATAGTAAATCCGTAAATATAGCTTCGCGCAAAGAGTTGTAGACTGCTGGAATAATCTCCGTGAAAACGTGGTAAATGCCACAAGTGTAAATAGTTTTAAAGGCGGGTTGAATGCACACTGGAAAAATTTTAAACTAAAATTCGAAGCTGACTGCTATGGACCGGAGGCGGGCAATGATGTAAGAATTATGAGACGGGTCAAGTAATATGTCATGAAATTGCCATATCAACAACATATCTTCAAAAGCAAATAAAATTCTTGGATTTTTGAAAAGAAACTTAAATTAAACAGGAACACACTAAAAGTCTCGCATATAAATCTCTTGTTCGGTCAAATCTTGAATATTGCTCTTCTGTCTGGTCCCCACATACTACATGTACATGTAAAACCAACATTAAAAGGCTTGAAGATGTCCAAAGACGTGCTGCACGATATGTGACAAACAGATATCATAATAAATCCAGTGTCTCCTCTATGATACAAAAAATGTAGATCATCTTAATTGGCAATCCCTAGAAACTAGGAGAAATATATCCCGAGTAACTATGTTTTATAAACTGACTCATAACCTGGTAGCAATCAATCCCACCATATACCTCACCCAAAATACATTCTCACGTACCCGCAGCACCAAATCTTCAGTACCAGAACAGACTACTACAAATACAGTTTTTTCCCCTTCACTGTTGTTCTGTGGAATTCACTTCCAAATTCAATCATTCACACACCATCTCTGGACCAGTTTAAATTTCTGGTTCAGAACCACAATTTTTGTTAAGTATCCATATATAGAAGCTGTAAATAGTTTGTTCTTTTTATCTTTTAACTTTTCCGTTTTTGTAATTTCTGTTTCTAAGAATTCTTGTAAATATAGTAGCGATCTGTTCACGCCGTTGAATAGTCATCAATTGTTGATGGTTCAACGTACCATGTAGATGTAGAGAGAGAGGCAAGGCCTACATAGCGACCTCGAGGACAACTGGTTAAGGTAACAATTTGATTGGTTGTACTCACTATCTGACTATCATATAAGATATACCAAAATTTACGACTAAGGGAGATCTATTCAATGGTATCAAGTTCATTTAAATTTTTTGCATCATAAACTTGTCAAAATTGCGTTTATTCAGTTTCCAAGTGAGCCGGGCCGTGCGGACAGTAGATATTCACCGAATGTACTAAATTGCCAAATCAAAATGTCCTTACTTATCACTAACAGAAAGTTTTCAAGACATTCAGTGGCTTTTTGTTCTTCAGGAGACAATTCCCTCTTTTTCTCTTCAACCAAAAGTCCCAGGACCGTGAATCCTCGATTAAAAAGCTTTTTCATGTTTATGCTGTAACGTCCACGCATGGACATTAGTCTTGTTGAAAAAATCGGTACCACGTCACAAAAAGCATCCGAAAAACAGAAGCTGCGAGAACCATTGCACAATTCACCAAAGCGCAAAAAGTCAAATCTAGGTGTATACGACGATTTTGAATAGGCATCAAATATAGGTAGCAGATCTGACACACTGGACGCCGCCATGTTCGACCAGGCACCACAAGACGATTTAGCGGTATTCAATTCGGCCCAAAATAATTTCGGCTTTTTCAAATCATACCCGCACCAAACTTTTGTAGCACTTGGTGAGTGTCACCGCTGTTGGAACTTCTTTTTCTTCTCCTTCTTCCTGTATTAGAGTTGAACTCCTGACTGGAGTGTTGAATAACTCTAGCGCATGTCATTAAAAACAAGGAGCTTCCTCGGTTAAAGTTTAAAAGGTTAAAACTATGTACAGGCAAGTGATGTTTTACTCATGGGAGGTCAGCCTGGGCCAGGGGATGTCACTCAATCTGGCCTTGAAGTCCTCTAGGGATGTTGCTGACTTCACCTCCTCTGGTATGGAGTTCCAGTCCCTGATGGATTTAGGGAAGAAGGAATGGTGGTAAGTATCCTTCTGGGCTCTGATCCGTCTAAGATTCCTGCCCCCTCTGGTCCGTGAGTCCCCAGATGTGTAGTATCCCCCTGGATTGATGTCTATGAGTTGGTGGTTGATCTTGTAGCACATGACGAGTCTGTTCTTTGTGCGTCGTGCTTGTAAGGGTTCCCATCCAAGTTGGTCCAGTAGGTTAGTAACACATCCGGGTGAGGTGTCTGTGTAGGTGTTGAACACAAATCTGGCAGCCCTTCTCTGTACTCCCTCAAGTTCTCTGACAGATGTTACTTGATGGGGATCCCAGACAGTAGACGCATATTCGAGGATCGGCCTTACTAGAGCTGTGTAGGCAGTGACCTTGACCTGTGGTGTTGAGCGTCCTAAGTTCCTTCTGAGGAAACCCAGTGTTCTATGAGCCTTACTGCTGGTAGTTTGGATATGCTCATTCCATCTGAGGGTGTTGCTGACTGTGACTCCGATCAAGGTATTTCCCGCTGTTGACAACCTCAAGGGTGTGGCCATGGAGGGTGTATTTTGTTTCCATAGGCTTCCTCCTTCCTGTGACTCTGATGACTGTGCATTTGGATGGGTGGAATCTCATTTGCCATCTCTTTTCCCACTCTTCGAGCCTGTCGAGATCAGCTTGGAGCTTTTCTGGGTCCCCTCTGTTACGTATCTTTCTGAAGAGGAGGCTGTCATCGGCGAAGAGTCGGACATCAGAGGTTGTAGCTTTTGGCATGTCATTGATGTAGGCCAGGAAGAGGAGCGGCCCGAGCACCGTCCCTTGTGGAACTCCGGAGACCACCTCGAGGGGATCGGATGTATGGCCCTCTAGGACTACTGACTGTGACCTGTGTGACAAGAAATCCCGGATCCATTGTAGGGTACAACCTCTAACTCCATAGTATTCCAACTTGTGAAGGAGTCTGGTGTGGGGGACCTTGTCAAAGGCCTTGGCAAAGTCTAGCAGTATGGTGTCTGTATGGTGGCCTTCTTCGATGTTTCTTGCAATTTTGTCAATAGTAATTAGCAACTGGGACTCGCACGATCTTCTGGCTCGGAACCCATGTTGCTCGTCACATAATATTCTATGGTGTTCAAAGTGTCCCATCACTGTACTGTGGATTATGTGTTCCAGTAACTTGCAGACTATAGATGTTAGGGAAACAGGCCTATAATTGGATGCCACATGCTTCTCTCCTTTTTTGTAGATTGGTACTACATTTGCCTTCCTCCAATCATCCGGAACAGTTCCTGTATCGAGGGAGAATTGGTAAAGGTATGTAAGGTATGGCGATAGGCTATCTGCAGTGTTCTTCAGTATAAATGCTGGGATCTCGTCTGGGCCTGTTGCCTTAAACGGGTTTATGCCTTTAAGCAGTTTGGTCAAACCATTCTCTGTAACTGTAATGTGAGACATTGATGGGTAAGGGCTGGGTCCCATGTCAGGCATATTTGAGAGATCCTCCTTGGTAAAAACTGACTGGAACTGTTGGTTCAGTATGGTGGCTTTGGTGAGGGGTTCACTGTGGAGGAATCCATCACTGTTCTTGAGAGCTGCTATGCCTGATGAGTCCTGTTTCCGGCTGCGTACATACGACCAGAAGCGCTTTGGTTGAGTGTGCAGGTCCTCACTATAACTATTTCTCTCATGCGAGCTGTATGGGCCTGCCTGCTTTCTTTCTGGAGTTCTGCTTTGAGTCGTTTGTATCGCCTCCAGTCTTTTGGTAAGTTGGATCCTTTTGCTGTGGTATAGGCTCTCTGCTTCCTGTTGCTTAGTTTCCG